>CABFWB010000816.1:192090-220902 GCA_902151455.1 Timema bartmani
CTAGATAAGTTTTTTATATTTTCTAATTTTGATTAGTGCATAAGTTAAGTTGAACCTTTATGTATGCACCTAATTATTTTGAAAAGATCAGAAAAATCGGTGAGTTTTCTATATGGATCTAACTTTACCTCCAATTATCTCAGAATGAGAAAAAATGACTTACACCACTTGTATTCTTAGGGGCTCATATCTAGGCACCTATGAAACCCAACTATAATGTAGCGTTAGTGATGGCGACGTGAATCCTTTCAACATGCTACCGTTTACCGTCACCTCAAAAGGTAACTCTTTTATTAGTCTTTGGTTCAATAAACAGACGTCTTTCAAGTTCATACGCATGGTGGAAACCATTCCTACTTTCCCAAACTTATGAGTGGGTTCAGCCGTTAAAGTCAGTTCGAAAAATCTTGTATCCAATCTGATAGGCTGTGAATACAAGTATATATAGATGGAACCGTGATTAGACATCGAATCTACATAGTACTTGGGTGTAGCCCCCGATGGTGCTCTTTAGTAATTTATAAACCTCTTCTGGTCCATTGTTGAACCCTTCTCTGGGCCGCTCTCGTGCCCCACAATGAGCCGGGTGATTATACCACCACCCCTTCCTTCCCTTCATCTTGTCGGGGTACACTCAGTGACAAAATACAGCTAGCCATCAGAGAAATATACTATTCAGCTTAGAGCTATAAGGGTAGGAACGTGGTACGAAGAACCTGCAAAGCCGGGTCCACACTGGTATCAAATCCCGTTTCTAGTCGGTATTTCACCGTCACATCAAAGGAGGATACGACATGCTTAGACATGCTCCTGTCCGGTCAGGAATACACAAATGATGGAAATTATGGTTCGGATCAATGATCGTGACGGAACGAGGATCGGATCTGACGAGTTATGGTCTTAGTCGTGTTCGTATGTAGCGTAACTCGCTCCAGCCCTGATCGCGTCGGGGATACGATCTGGTATAAGTGTGGACCCAGCTTTATAGTTACTATATCAACTTTCTTATATCTATACGTGAAGTCATGTCACTTTGGATAAATAGTATCAGTAGGCCTGTCTGTAAAAAATAAAATGTATCTGTGGTCACATGGTATAATGCGTCACTACCGTGCTATACCGGATTGCTGGTGACGGAGAGGTTGTGGTTTAAATCCCGTTTCAGTGTACCCACTGCTCTGAGGGTGATTTTTCCGACTGGTTTCCCACTCTCTCTTTCCTCGCAAATGTGGTTACATTTCCTCTAAAATGCTATCTTGTGTCAACCTACACAACTAACATTAATATTTGTTTATAAACCCGAACGGGTGATTTTCTAAAAAATACTTACCTACAAATTATTAATACTAATATCATAGTAAAATTTGATAAATGTTGAACTAAAAAAGTTTTTTCATCTAAATTGTTATTTCTAGTTATAATTTTAAGTAGAGTGCTGATATAATATGTGTGCTTATACACTTCACGTTACATCACCTTATAAAATAAAATAAATTTTTGTCTGCATGATACTGGGTTCATTCTTCGCCGACGGCAAAATATTTGTTTACATGAAGTAATGGAGTTCATGTTCCTTCTCAAAATGATAAACTAATGGTCTGGTCTCTGTTTGTTGAGTTTGTTTTAGAATTTAAAGGGTAAGGAAATGGATCATAATTTTGTATCCGGCTGTACTTACAACCTCACGTCATTTCACGTTTAATAACTAATTTTGGTCTGTGTCAAGATTTTTCAAAGGGGGTCATTTCATCTTTTTTACATGTTTTTTTATGACTATGCCCATGGCTCATAATCATGTGTTTGGTGGCTTGAAGAGTTTCTACTTGGGTGGGGAATGTTCTTTAATTTCGCAGGCGGAGGCTGTGCTGACGGTAAACAAATTTAAGATAGGGGTTCTCCTTAGACAATAGTTGATCCATAGACAATAGCTCTAACTTTTAAAAGTGTTTATAGAATGAAGAGAGAGAGAGCATCGCCGCTAAGAAAAGCTCACCAAGCCAATCTTTTACCATTCAGCTAACACATTATTGGTAGTCACTGTCCTTTTAATTTGTTATGCTTCTAACATTTTATTTTAATATAAACAGTCCACATTTATATACTTGTATAGTTTAAAAATAAATAAATGGTACGACACACTCGTACAAACTTTCTCATATTATGTATTATAGCTTCGAAAAAATACTCAAAACTAAGTTTTCACTAAAATAGATTTAAATAAGTTTTACTTATAAACTCATTCTCTTGTAAATCACAATAATCACTCTTTATATATACATTTTAAAACAAATTGTTCAAATGTAGACTATATAACAAAATTCAAATTTTCAAAAATAAATTATTTGGAAACCATCCTAAAATTATTTATTTGTAAAAATAAAAACTTATTCTTATTTATCAAGAAGAACTATTCACAGATTCCCATTTTGAATTCAATTTGCAAGGTAAATTTCCCTTAAATTAATCTAATTTAAATAAATAAAGATAACTTATTATTGATATGTAAAATAGTTTCCCGATACAAATTTTGAACCAAATTGGTAAAGCCATTTTTTGTAATACTCAAATTTTAAAAAAAGTCACCATTAAACTACCCTTTGCCAAATTACCACCAACCCCTCACCCCCAAACAGCTATATAGCTTTATTTGTCATGTTCATGTCAAACACTCCCCAGATAAGGGAAACGCGGGCAAAGCGAATATGCTAAGCAAAAAAAAATTGCTAAAAATTTGGTTTGCAGCTAGTTACATAAATTAGTACGTCATATTTTTTATAAGTGTGTTTTCTAACTTGAATAAAAGTTTGAGTTGATTTATAATGATATATTTAATAATATGCTATTAAGTATGAACACTTATAAATTATTCGTTTTGCCTGTATACCCCGTATACTTTTTTAAAAATATTATTCAACTGACATACCACAAATAACATATATAATTAGCGTAAAAAATCAAAACAAAATTATCTTACATGTTTATATAGGTCTACACAAGCAAATGAATAAGCTAATAGTGCTATTTAAAGTTAATCATTCATAATTATTTATTTTGAGACTACTATAAAATATGACTTTCAATTTAGTTTTCCAAAAACTGTTGTGATTACACTATGTGGAAAATTAAACTAAATGTATTTACTGAATCAGCATTTTATTTATTTTGGCCAAAAAGTATGTGTGTGTGTACCCACACACACACACAAACCGCAAAAGTGTATTCCTTAACCAGAGATCCTTCTGCACCACCTTAAAACACAACTTAAGTTATGCTCAAGTGTTAAGTAGTATACCCCGTATACTTTTTTAAAAATATTATTCAACTGACATACCACAAATAACATATATAATTAGCGTAAAAAATCAACCAAAATTATCTTACATGTTTATATAGGTCTACACAAGCAAATGAATCAGCTAATAGTGTTATTTAAAGTTAATCATTCATAATTATTTATTTTGAGACTACTATAAAATATGACTTTCAATTTAGTTTTCCAAAAACGGTTGTGATTACACTATGTGGAAAATTAAACTAAATGTATTTACTGAATCGGCATTTTATTTATTTTGGCCACACACACACACAAACCGCAAAAGTGTATTCCTTAACCAGAGATCCTTCTGAACCACCTTAAAACACAACTTAAGTTATGCTCAAGTGTTAAGTATTATACATCTCTTTTCTTATATTTTCAAAAATAAATATTAATCACATGTCAATTTTTTTTTCTGTGGAATTTATATAACACTAAGCACACACTGTATATAATTCAAACAAGAACAACACATCCAAGTTTTGTTTAAGTGTGATCGATAGTCAACTTGTGATTCTCAACCCGTCACATTTGGAAAAGAAATAATTAAAATATCTTTACGAATTATTTAACACCAGAATATCATAAGTCAATGGTCACCCACTGGATGTTGGGGTCTGAGGGGTGAACCGAAGGGAAAAATAAGTGCTAAAGTACTTTCTCTCGTTTTAATATTAAAATATAGACATATACTAACAACTAGCAAGATTTGTGAAACGAAATAATATACATTGTTGCAAAAACAATCCACCAAAGAGCATAAATGAAATAATATAAATTGTTAGAGGGAACATTAAGAAAAGATGATCATCTCTGTCCACCAAAGATCATAACAATATATTTAATATTTCGGGATACTCCATAAAAATATATATTATGTTTGCTTATAGCTCAGAAACTATTTGTTTTATAAAAATACATTCAAACATTAAAATATTTTTATTTTTAATAATACAACTTTACAATGCCAGGTTATTTCGTATCTTAAATAGTTGAGGAGATATCAAAATTGAAAATTTCCGCTTCTCTAAAGTTTCCTTAAAGTCATTTTCATGGGAATACAGGGATTGCCAATTTGTTTGTAATGTTAAACAATGACTAGATACAAAATTTAATGAAATAGTTAAAATGGATTTTGAGAAAATCGATTGAATCTATTTGTGCCCTTCAGTAAACTACCCTTAAATTTAGGGTTATATATCTAATTCTAAAAACACCTCATGGGAACCTTTAAAAAAACCTAGTTAGGCCTACCAAGTCTAAGCTCGATCGGTAAAACTGTTTCGGCTCTAGTCCGAGGTACAAACAGACCGACAGACAGAAGGTATAGTAAAAAAAACATGCTTTTGGTTTAAGGGTATCATGAAACGTCGACATATTTTATTAAAATCTTGAGTTAAATTTTTTTTAACGATCACAATATTTCATTTTACGAAGGGTCGAGAGACAGTAAAAACAGATTGACATTTCAACAAGACACTAAAAAGAAACAAAAACCTTTAAATAAAACTTGTAATAATTCTTTGCAAACCACTAACTAGTGGCGTAACGTGGGTTCTCAGCGCCCGGGGCAAGGCAATTATTGCGCCCACTAACCCGAGTCCTTTCCAATTCAGAATTAAACCCATTGCCCCCTAAGCACATGTATTGTACTCTAGTAAAATATTGATTTACTAAAGTAAAATTAAAATAAAGCTAGATTACTTAAATTTATTTAAAATCTCCTAGTTTTAATATGTGCAAATTTTTTAATAACTGTATTGAAATCTCTCTCCATTGAAAGTATTGCTAGGCTACTCGGTCTTTCTCGACTCATTATATATCTCTGATATGTTTTGATTAATTTAAGTTCTGAGAAAATTCTTTCACAATTGCCAGTTGAAACAGTTATAGTTAAAAAGATTCTTAATGTCACAACAAAGTTAGTCAAACTCTCTTGCAGCTTCCACTTGTACACCCATTGAAGCAAATCTAAAGCTGTCCAGTTAACAATCTGCTAATCAGGATTGACTTCCTTATACAAGACAATGTGTCACCGAAGGCGATTTATTTTGGCAATCATAACTGCAGCGTTCAACTCTGTGTAATTAGCACATGTGTGCTGAATTGGTTAATTATTCCAGATTTTCCACTGTCCCAGATGGCAATTTAACTGGATAAAATAATTTATACCGTTTATCTTTAATCCAACCATGAATTGTAACATCAAGATTAGGAAGATCTTTATGTAATGCTCTTTCCCCACACACATGTTTGATAATGGACTTTATTAGCATTTTCAGAAAATTCTTGAGGCGTTGGTGGGAGTGACTTAAGCTTTGGCATTCATGTTACTTTTTTCCACACTTAAAAACGAGTATCTTGTCATTGAACTTGCTGTATTCTTGATACCATAGCAAACACTGATAAACTTTGTAGCTTCATCCAATATGTCCTCTTGTTCTTCACCTGACTTCTTAAACTTATTTCCACAATCCAGTACTTTTAATATTGTCAACTTTCTTATTCCAAATAGCCCTGCTACAATATCACAGACTTAAATTAAATGTTACTACCTTTTTCTTTTGAAATTTGGCGCCGGGGCAACCGCCCCTAAGGCCCCCCTCCACCCACTACGCCACTGCCATTAACTAAAATTAGTAATAGTTATATCACTGAAAAGTGATGATAACACTGAAATAGATTTAAATAAATCATATGTAACCCGAACGGATGGTAAGACGCGGTGATAAAAATACGAGTTACAAAAATCATGCAGACTAGTTTGTATATTTTCTCTAAGGGCATACCATTGAATGGAAAGTCGGACAGTTGCTAAATAGCGGTACTGTTGTGGGTTTAAACGGACGTGACTTTGCACCTATTTTTATTAGCACAGTCTTTTACTACCCCTTCGGTTTATACTCCTATGTACTAAATACACTAATATATTAGGGATTAGGAATATAGAATTTAGAGGAAGAACTCTCATTCGCCAGTAAATCATATCAGACGAACTTGATAGCTGCTTCTAATGACAACCCAACTAGACCTTGCCTTTTCCTTAATTCGTTGGCCTCGGCTCAGTACATTTGAGGCCTAAACGTCAGCTGGAATGTTCTTACAGTACAGCTATTTTTACTGAGATTGAACGGGCTTCACTTCCGGAGAAAAGCTCCTCTTGTAAGTTTCAGAAGATACAGTATGTTCTTTGTTGGTCACGACCTCCTCTCGTGGTCTAGAAGGTTGGCGCGTGGTGTTTCGTATTATAATAGATTCAAATCTATTTTGGGTCACAAGCAAGGGTGGTATACCAGAACGAGGATGAGTGAAATAGAAGTTGGAGTGGAGTATAAATGTGGTGTTAATTTCCTATCTACTTTGCTTGCAGCTCAACGCACCTTCTACTCGCCTCCACATTCTGATTTGCTCAGCCTCCTTCTCGTCTTAGCGGATGGCGGGGAAACAATGGATGTAGTTATTTGGAGCTCAACATATATGTGGTCTCATGTGCTAATATCTCCAACCAGATATAAAATAATAATACAAATATGTGCTGGACACAAATCATTAACGTCATTTCAAGAGGTTTTCACCGCTTTTTTCTGCCGTGGAAATAAAATATTCCAAACAAAGTTTTAGTTTCTGAAAGGTTGTCGCTTGAATCACAGCTGTAAGCCCCTACCGAGTTTTTCTTTGCTCTTCTAACATAAGTAGGCCTATAGCGCCGCAATTGAGGCTGACTATGAGGCTGACTATGAGACTGACCCTAAAAGTCGATCTTTGAGTGTTGTAAACTCTCAAAAATATCAAATACTCTTTATAAATATTTGAGTGTGACCAAAATATAATTTATCGGTCATAATACTTAATATTATAAGAAATTTAATTATTTTTAAAATGAGAATTTATATATGGTTTATTCTTCTCTCTCTCTCTCTCTCTCTCTCTATATATATATATATATAAGGGTGGGGACATAGGTATTTGTGGAAGGATGATTTAAGGAATAAATATAATATGTATGGATATAAAGATTTTAAAAAAGAGATCAAAAGTAGAGTGGAGAAAAAAATGGATAATCGCGGGACCTTTCATAAGTGTATAAGTTGATCTAGGCTGAAAAAGGTATACGACCCTTTCAGTAAGTCTCTCTATTCCCAGGTAGGACTACGCCTGGTGCACGTCCTCTTACGTGGGATGGGAATTACGTGGCTACGCGGCAAGGAGGTGACCTGGTGGTCTAGCGGTAAGGTGTCGGACTTCTGTGTGGGAGGTCCGGGGTTCAATCCTCGGTCCCGGCACAGATTTATCTGATTGCCAAACCCTTTCTTCATCTCTTACAAGACGTGTATTAATTACAGCTTATGAATGTGTGGAATGCCAGGCCTCCCCCGTGGTTCGGATCCCACGTTAAACTGTAGGTCCTCCATTTCATTTCACAATTACACTACCATTACAAAATAGCGTAAGTGAGTATAGCACGAATGCGTAGTAAGACGCGGTGCTAATAATAATAAAAAAATAGCAGGTAAAATAACACATTGGGTGTTTTTTTTTAAATCCTAATATACATGCACATTAGTAGGTCCTCCATTTCATTTCACAATTACACTACCATTACAAAATAGCGTAAGTGAGTATAGCACGAATGGGTAGTAAGACGCGGTGCTAATAATAATAAAAAAATAGCAGGTAAAATAACACATTGGGTGGGTTTTTTTAAAAATCCTAATATACATGCACATTTTTATATTTACAAAATTATTTCTGTATTATGTAATAAATATATGTAGTAAGTACTGTGCACACTTAAAACACGTGGGTCATTTTGATTTATTCTCTCGACAACTCCGTGTAATTGAAGATGGGCCCGGTCATTACTTATCACTTGTATAGTGAGTTAAGCATTGAGGGTGGTATTCAAAAAAACGAGGCTGATCTTTTTTATGGTGCCATTGTAGAGTAAGTTAAGTTTTAATGGCACACTCTGTGATTGGTCTACAGCTCAAGTGTATATCTGTCCTTACATTGGCTGATGACTAATTATTGTCTCTCTTCTTGTTTCAGGTAAGATGAACAGTTTGATGACGTTTGTAAATCCACCCCAAGACTTCTAACTGGGAGCTCTTCTTGACAAATCTTTAAGGGGGGAGTCAACGCAACAGGTGGTTGTTTTGCTTGATGTTGGGTGACAGGATGGGAGAGGTTAGTTCTATGGTTAGCGTGTGTATGTGTTTCTGGAGAACCTGGCTCGTATTTCCTGAACCCCATATCTTTCTCTTACCTTACGGGTATAAAGGTAAACACGAGCCAGACGTCAGAAACATTCCTTGTACTAGCTTTTGGGGTTGGTTCTGGTGGGTGCTTTAGAGGGGGTGTTAACGTGTTATATCTCACTGTGTGGTTTATCCATTTATTCCTGCTGATTTGGGTGGATTTCCTATAATCTATCTTCCTCCCTAAACCTAATAAGTCGTTAATAAACACGGTGTCAAACTTAATATAAATAAACAAATGCACTGCTACATTGCGGTTATAAATAGCTCACATAAAAATGTTGTCAAGCTCTGGAATGTTTACTCATATATATATCAGCATCAACTGTTTGTAGCCTGTGTGGAATATTTACTAAGATAATAAAAATGCGTGTTCCATTGTATGCACAGTAGTCTTAGTAAACAATGGAGTATATCTCGGGACGCTTTTATCCTGAGAAGCACTAAGTTCTAAGTCCATTTTTATACTATAACAAGATGCTCATTTTATGAGCATTGATTCCAAGAAATTGTCTAATTTCTCCTTTCAATATAATTTTAAGTAAATTACTTACTCCTTCAGTCTTTTTTCTCCTTCATCTGACCAACAAGTAGCTATTTATAGATTTTCTCTATGAAGTCTTGTAGTTCCTCTCTTTGTCGCAACATAGCAGCACTGTGATAAAAAAAAATGCAAGAAAATATACTTTTATAATTTGACTTTCTTTATAAGTGACTACTGACTAGTGTTTAGAAATAGGTGCTTACCAATATTGTAATCAAATAGGCAATTTCCTTAGGCTATTGGTTGTAGACCTTCCATTTGAAAAACTAAAAAAAAAATTTATTTAGTATTAACTTTCTTAGAAAAAAAAAGTTAATCTGCAACAGATACCTAGTAAACGGTTTTCCAACCGTTTAAGATATCTTCTTCAAAGTTTTAAATAGTTTTCTTGTTGTCATTTTTCTTTGTCGAATTAATGATGTCGCTTAGTTCAAGGTAACAAAATATAGAGGGAGTGAACCCTCATTTGCATCGAGGGAGAGTGGTAAACCGTTTATGAAAACTACCCTCAGTATACCTGACCGGGATTGACCCCATTCTCCCCGTATTCTCCAGTCTAGTATATTTCTAGAATAGTGCCTTAGACCATGCGGCCACCGAAGCGGGTAAAGAAGGCTTAGCTCTAGTTCCCTTTAGGCCTATACTATAACTGTGACAATTACTTACAACTTCGTTAAGAATGAGCTAATTGTACCTTCTAATACCTATTTAACTAACGTAACACCCGCACCAGTGGGCACGTAGGCAAAGACGTCAGTCTCGTCTGGTTTGCCTGTGATGGGGGTGGGTGTTCAATCCCGGTCGAGTGTATTGTGTAAACATCCTATAAATGTTGACCCTATTCAATTAGTTTAAATATGCGGATAACCTGGGGACGGGCGGTAAGAAGCGGAGGGAAATAAAAAAGGTGTAACTCAAAGTGCAAAGTTGTTAATGGTATTGAGATGTGTTGGTAACGTTCGCTTCTGCTTTGGCGTAAACCGTCATTTTGAAATATCATACCTCACATTAAAAACTGTGAGATATCTGCACTGCGTCTCCTGCTTAACCAGACAGCCTCCTTAAGCTGTCACACTACACCCTAATTTACTCGTGGTCTACATCGAAATAGTCGAGCTGTTTTCTTTCCAGACGTGAGCTAGGTATAGTCCAATTTTCATAGAAAGAAACTTTTAGAAAATACAAACTTATTTTTCAATCAACATTGATAGCATTATACATTTATACAATATTATTTGTGTTATTTTACAGGTATTGACAATATCTATCCAACAGGATAGCTGAAGATAACATGACTTGACGTATAAATACGTTAAAGTAGATATAGTGTCTCACTTATTATTAGGAGCCCGCGCGGATACAGATATCCGCGATAATATTACCAAGGTGTATGCACATTAAATTAAAATACGGATTGCGTACGAAGAGCTACAAACAACACTCGCTGTGGAGTAATTACCAAGCAGAAGAAATAAATATGTTTAGTAGTGCACTGTGAGGTTTACTCTGGTGGGCTGGAGGAATACATTCATCAAACTCACATTGTATGTACCTTTTTAACAATTGCGGATTTAAGGAGCAATTTAAGTATTTATAGCTGCAGAACTTTAGAATATCAATTTGTAAGTCTGGTCTTAAAATTTAGCATAACCATTCGACACAGCTTCAATGTTATCTCTTCTTTGATAGTTTCAAGATTCTATTAAAACTATTTACTATCTTGAATAGGGTCTCTCTTGTTGCTTCATTGAAAATGTTTGTGTTCATATTATAGTAACATAATTTATAGTATTACCCTCACACTTTAGAATAAAATTATATGATAATTATTAATTTTATGGATTACATTATTTTACATTAAGATAAATAAGATAATTTTGGGGTTTATTGATTGATATGAATTTTATAATATCCCCAGGGCGAATGCGGATGCTATTTCGGTCATCCGCCGCAGGGCTCTCTGCCTATTATTGGACTCTGAAAAGTCTTCCAGGTCATGATGATGTCATAGTCTTGAGTCCTTTGTAATGCAACTTGTTTGTTTCTGCCCGGCTGTCTAGATACTAATTTAAAACAGGAAGGGAAACACATTTCTAAAAATAGTTGGGGGTGGAGGGAGGACTGTTTTCTAGGACGCCCAGACGCGTGTTTTATCATATTCTAAAAGTAGGTTTTGCTCAAGTGTGTAAAGCCACGGTTTCTATACAAGCGAGCAAATAAACCTCCCTGAGTGGCATCTGCGTCAATATAACGTTTACTTTTATAACATCCTGCGCCCTGGAATTTCTTCGGAGCCACTGGCACTGAACATTCCCCGCGTGTAACCCTTGACAGAGAATTACAAGACGTAGCTGTGATTGCTGCTCCTTCACTTTTTCAAATATTATATTCAAGAGAGGGGGAGAGAGAGAGAATATAATGGATACTGGAGGAGGTTAAATAATTATGAGTTACATATCGTGTACTCATCACCAGACATTGTTAGAGTAATAAAATCTCTCAGAAACTGGAGGAGGTTAAATAATTATGAGTTACATATCGTGTACTCATCACCAGACATTGTTAGGGTAATAAAATCTCTCAGATTACGGTGGGTGGGACATGGGGCGTGAATTAAGGAATCCGGAACCGTGTTAAGGGTGTTAACAAACCCAATGGGAAGAGATCATTGAAAAGACCTAGACGCAGATGGGAGGATAACATTAGAATATACCTAAAGTGTACTTATGCTCTTTTCCCTTTAAGCTATTAAGGGAAATGTTTGTACATCAATGATCTATCTCTTATAATTTTAGACTCATAGTCAATATTCACATTTGTTAGTGGTCAAAATGTATAAATTAGGAATTTAATGGAAATCCTATGACCAGGAGATGTGCATCACCTAATAAAATGTCAACAATTTTAACCGAAATTTGAAATTTTTTACATTATTATAAAAAAAATCCTATTCTTTATTAAAATATATAATAATGTGATTGTGTCTTTATGTTTTTCAATTAAATTTAATGCAAATGCTCATCAAATGTTTAGTCTAATTTTGATTTTAACTGGAGGAGGTTAAATAATTATGAGTTACATATCGTGTACTCATCACCAGACATTGTTAGGGTAATAAAATCTCTCAGATTACGGTGGGTGGGACATGGGGCGTGAATTAAGGAATCCGGAACCGTGTTAAGGGTGTTAACAAACCCAATGGGAAGAGATCATTGAAAAGACCTAGACGCAGATGGGAGGATAACATTAGAATATACCTAAAGTGTACTTATGCTCTTTTCCCTTTAAGCTATTAAGGGAAATGTTTGTACATCAATGATCTATCTCTTATAATTTTAGACTCATAGTCAATATTCACATTTGTTAGTGGTCAAAATGTATAAATTAGGAATTTAATGGAAATCCTATGACCAGGAGATGTGCATCACCTAATAAAATGTCAACAATTTTAACCGAAATTTGAAATTTTTTACATTATTATAAAAAAAATCCTATTCTTTATTAAAATATATAATAATGTGATTGTGTCTTTATGTTTTTCAATTAAATTTAATGCAAATGCTCATCAAATGTTTAGTCTAATTTTGATTTTACTATACAAACGGGAATGATAGGAGCGATTAGAAATTTAAAGTAATAGATTACACAAAACAAATGGTTTTAATTTTTACAGATGTATTTTGAATTAAAAATACACAGACGCTCTTGTATACATAATTAGGGAAAAATGACTTCCCATTTTAAAAGCAACTCCACAGTCATTCCATGTTTTCATCATATTCAATGCTTCTAGACCTTTCTTTACTCTGGGTGTCTATGGCAGAATGCCGTCCTGAAACAAGCCACGAGTCAACATACTTGGAGGGATTAAATAAACGAAGAGAGGGTCCATTTATTCTTATAAATAAAATACCAGAGACGCTTGTTGTCTTAAAAGATGTTCTTAGGGATGTCATATTCAAATTCATCTGGGAGAAACCCCTCTCGCATTCATTGGAAGATATAGCAACTGGCTTGATTATATTCTTCAAAATAACAAGACTGTCTCCGTAAATGTCTTACTACAAACATATTCCCGGAAACTCCCAATTAATTGTCTTTCATTGAGTTTTAACTTGGCAGCTAACTTCCTTCGTTTCATTTGCCCCATAAGTTATTTGCACATTTTCGGGCCAGTTTTTCATGTCTATTAATTTCATCAAGTTAACAATCTCCAAATCTTTTTCACTCAGCAGTCTCTTCTCAATTGATTGTTCCGATGCTTCGTAAAACTTCCCAGGATCTAAAAGATCCATTACTCTTGCGTCCTTCCCTTTTATGAAGAGGAACTCTCACAAAATTAAAATTATGTACTGCTTTTAGCGCCGTGGTGTAATAAGTACTTCGTACTGATTTTTTACTTTCAAATACAAAGTCTATTAATTTCAATTTTTCGTTTGCAAAGCGTAGGCCAACATCTCGATGCTGCAAAGCCTCGCTCAACTCGGATAGTTCCTGTAACGCATCGCACATCAAGCCAAGATCTAATATGAAGTTTACGTCGGTAATGTTATTCAGTGATACACCTTGTGATGAGAAAAAACAAGACTGTCGTGAGTTAGGGAACCTTTCTGCCATTGTTGGGCACATAAACTATTGTTCACATAAGTAGCTAAATTTTAAATAAAACACCGCGCTTATGTAAGTAATTGATTTGCTAATAGCGTTTTTCTAAAGAGATATTTTCTGAATTTCGTGTTTGCCTTAAAAGAGGTACCGGAACGCCGTTCCACCGCGTTCCGTCAGAAGCTAAGGGATGTCTGTATATATATATATATATATATATATATATATATATAAAAAATATTAGTGAATGTAATCACTAAATTGCATTATAAGGCTTAGTTATGTGTTTAGTTTATTTCCGACCGAAATAGCAGGAACTTTTAGTAGAGCATCAGAATGTGGTTTTAAATATATTACATAACAATACATAGCTTACATTATTTTGTTTGCTTGGACACGTATCTGATACCAGGATGGAGGTGCTAATACGATTAAAAGCATCCACTCAAAAATACAGAGCGAAAAAGGTTCGGTATTGAAAGGGAAATATTGATATTAGTAAAGTATCGATTCTTTTTTTCACATCCCTACTCACACATACTCCGTTGTTGCTTGGTGTAGCTCACACTTGTTTTCTTGTGAGCGATGTGTGTGGTCGGTAAAATGCATTCTTGGGGGGGTAAAGAGGGTGGAGGGAATGTAACTTATTAACCAGTACAGTCTTCTCTGGCCGGACTCGACATGGCAACACTCTATCAAGACTCCACTTGATTTTACTTAAATTTCCTTATGAATAACTAGCCTTTTGGAGCACTTAAAATAATATTTTTAATTGAAAACATTGATTGAAATACACCTATGACACCCTTTGTACTAAACGATTTTCTCTTTGCTTTGTAAAACTATATGATCAAATATACAAAATTGTTTGTAATATTTCCTTAAGGATTACTATGTAGTTGACGTTTTCATGACCAATTTAAGGAACAAAATATATTAATAAAACTTTTTTTTGTTTGTTTCGTGATTGTGGCGAACAGAAAGAGAGTAGTGCATGAAAAAATAATAAGTAGGGCTTATTATATTCACACATATTATCACCATAAATTATAGCATAAACAAAGGTTTTTTAATTACTTCGAGCCATACGAAATATTAGTTTTAGAAAAGAGTTTTAGTTTTGTAAACACAAGCGCATGAATACGGGCTGTATTGACTCCTAGGAACAGTGGCGTAACTACAAACCAAAGACCCGGATGCGAACATTAACATCGGACCCCCCAACCCGTCTTTCCCCAGTTCAAATAAAATATAATGCTAAAAATAAAATGTATGTTTCTGAAAATACGTATATTTACAGAATATAATAGGGGCTAGCATAAAGTACAGGGTGGCTTACGAAAAAGCAGCCGGCCTCCTATATCCAGCAGGCGCCTCACTCTGAATTGGAGGAGGTCAATCCCCTTCCACCCCATCTTGTACTTTAGACAAGCAGTTCACTTGCTCATTCTTCAGGTCACAATATAGGTGGAAGGGGATTGACCTCCAATTCAGAGGGAGGCGCCTGCTGGATATAGGAGGCGGGCTACTTTTCCGTGGTTTACCCTGTATAATAAACACGATAATAGAGTAACAATTTTTAGCTCACATGTTTGAAATGTCTTCTTCCGCGACTTGATGAGATTCAAAGTCGTCATTCAGGGCTGAGGCGTCCATTTTTTCTATTGTCTCTGCCTCTATTTTGAGTAGGGCTAGCTGTGACATGCGATCTTGTTCCCTGGTGTTCCGTAGGAAGTTCCTGAAGATCTTCAACTTAGAAAATGTCATTTTTGATGTTGCTACCGAAACAACAATTATTGACAAAATAAAAGTAAATGAGCAAACATCAGGATAACTTGAGCTCATGTATGAAAACTTGTTTAAAGTAATCTCGATGAGCTGTCGTTTGGTGCTGAATTTTTTCATTTTCTGGCTTCAAAGTTTTGATAAAGAGCAACAAATGGAGAGATAGATTTCCTCACAAATCATTAAAATACCACCGTCGTAGTTTGAGAGCATTTTTCTTTACTTCATCAGACAAGTTCAGCAATAGGTCTATTGTGAGAAATAGAATTAAGTCACAAATGCGTAGCACAAAAGCATAGCACTACTTTGTCAAATTTTTTCGGTCCGTTTATTACCTCTTGCCTCTCCGCGGTATATTGGTGTACGTAAGGGGCCGGGGCCCCTTTTGGCTAGGGGCCCGGATGTAGATGCATCACCTGCATTGTCGTAATCACGCCACTGCCTAATAATAATAATAATAATAATAATAATTATTATTATTATTATTATTATTATTATTAGCACCGCGTCTTACTAGCCGTCCGGGTTATAGACACTTATGCTAATGTGTAATGGTAGGGTGATTGTGAGATGAAGTGGAGGACCTACAGTTTAACGTGGGATCCGAACCACGGTGGAGGCCTGGCACTCCACACATTCACAAGTTGTGATTAATACACGTCTTGTCTGAGGTGAAGGAAGGGTTCGGCAATCATATAAATCTGTGCCAGGACCGAGGATTGAACCCCGGACCCCCAGCACAGAAGTATTGACATCTTACTCCTAGACCACCAGGTCACCCTAGGAATACATACTTAAAACATTTCAATACACCTCTATTGGCTCGAACTGCTGCCCAGCTAATACACCCTGACGCTATGATTGGCTGTTCAAGGGTGCCGCTTACTTGAAAGGAAGTATCCTCACACTGCTGTATTTTTTAGTGGAATATTAGATCTGAAGCCTCAACACCATAAAACCATTCTAAATTTTCTTTGAATGTTCTTTTGCGACCATGTTATAATTGATTTTTTATTTGAGGAAAGCTGGATGTTTCTAACGATTTACTTTGATCTCATCAGAACTGCGACACTTCGCGTAAAATCTCACCTTTTCAAGATGTTTTACTTATCAGAGTTAAACTGTAAGGTGCTTAATCCTATAGAGACAAACACCTTTCACCTCCATTTACGTTGAACCAAATTAAACTATTTCTAAATAAAACAATTTCTGGACGTCTGCAAGCGTCTCAGCGCTCCGGACTCCTCACTCTCACCTTTGCTGACCTTGATTAAGTTGGTGTGTAAGTTGAATGTATGGCTGTTTGTTAGTTTTTAAGTTTGTAAGTCTGTAATTCGTACTGATGGCTGTGTAAATGAATGTTTAAAACATGTTGATGGCTGTGTAAGCTAGTGTGCTAGTCGTGTTGATGGCTATGTAAGTTGGTGTGCTAGTCGTGTTAATGATTGTGTAGAAAGTGTGTAAGTCGTGTTGATGGCCGTGTAAGTTGGTGTGCTAGTCATGTTAATGATTGTGTAGAAAGTGTGTAAGTCGTGTTGATTGCTGTGTAAATGAATGTGTAAAGTGTAATGGACGTGTAGAAAGAATGTAAGTCGTGTTGATGAATGTGTAATGGACGTGTAAAAGTGTGTAAGTCGTGTTGATGGTTGTGTAAATGAACGTGTAAAGTGTAATGGACGTGTAGAAAGAAAGTAAGTCGTGTTGATGAATGTGTAATGGACGTGTGAAAGTGTGTAAGTCGTGTTGATGGTTGTGTAAAAGCATCTCACTAACTAACCGCCCCTCTGACCGCATCACGTCTTGAACAGGCTTGGAGCGAGGGATGAGCTACGGTCCTCCCCTTTATCCCACCTTGGCACCGACCTAATTAGCCCTGGCCTACATCCCCCGCCCTCCCGCCTCCTGATATAAAGGTGGGGTAGTGGTGGATTGGGCGGGGCCCCAAACAACCCTTCAGTCGCGTGGGACCGATAAAATAACAAGTGAGCGACGAACCGACACAGGGGAAAATAAATTCGCGTGTGTTTGTGAAATAATGTTTGTTTGTTTTTCTTTCAAAATGTCAGGGGAACTATTCTGAATTATTGTTCTTTCAAACATAACACTGCAAGTTTTTTTATGCCCTCTACTTACGCAATTTTGAGGTAATTGGGGAATATTAATTTGGATGTCTTATAACACTAATAGTTTTAGATGCAAGGTTAGTATATCTGCTCCTGACTCTGAAGTCGGGGCTCAAACCCGAGGGACCGGAGTATTGGGTGCTCGGGAGGTGGTATAAATATATATTGTGCTATACCCTAGGGCTGGTAACGACTTAATCTAAAGAATAGTATGAGGAGGGCAGCTTAGATAAAATGACCCTGCATCAACTTGAAGAAAGGACAGGAAAAGCCATATGTATAGAAACTACTCGGTTCACTTAGTCTAGACTCGAACCCCGACCGACTTTTTCCGGTAAAATAAATCCAATATTACTCCAGTACAAACATATATTTTAATTTTCTTCACATGGTTATATCAACAGGTTGTTGAATACTTGTCATGAGCATAGCGGCATTAGATTGCAAACTTTTTAAATGAAGAGAATAAGCTCTCATTAAATTTCAGGACCCCCCCTTGATAGTTTTATACAAGAACTGTTGATATCATTAGGTGAATAAAATTAAACTCTAATGTTTCTTCTGGAAGAATACTCGATTTATTTTACTGAAACACATTTTTTGTTACGAGAACACTGAATGTTAGCTCGCAAAACCTACTATCCCCCTTTAAAAGGTTTCGCAATGTCAAAAGTGTCCTATGTCACCCGCGTGAATTGCTTATACGCTACCTGTCTGCGCACGACACGTACGTTGTTGATAGCCTGTACTGGTGACAGAACGTAAAAAAAAATGAATTTACCCTTTGTGGTTTCTTGATCATTCATTAAATTGAAAAAGAAGATTAAATCGGGCAATAATAATAATAATTTTATGGGCGTTACCGAAACTAGATTGTAGCCGATAAACCGTATTCATTGCCCTAATGACGAGATAGCTTTTTTCTTTAAAAAAAAACAAGCTAGAAGGGTATCTCCAACAATATTAAATTATAATGTCTTGTATATTAAATACCTACAAAAAAAACCCGGTAAACATCACCATTCATACGATTAGTATGGGATAGTGTAAAGGACTTTTTCTAGTTTAAGTCACTGGGCAGGTCTCGTTAAAAAAAATCTGACTTGCTGGTGACTGGGAGGTTGGGGTTTGAATGCAAGCTTAAATACTTAGGTACATTTTCCCTAAATTCTACCTTTCTCAGCCCTACTCCATTAAATGCGGATGGCCCAGACAGGCACTAAGACACGCTGTTATTAGTACAGCACATGTTATCATCAAGTTTTTAAGAACCCACCCGGTGTTCAATTTTTGGCTTGAGCTAAAATGTTTGTTGTTTCCTTTCGATAAGGGGTGACTTTTATGTTATTGTGTCTGGTTGTAGTGTGGCCTACCTAAACTAAAATCGGTGTATAGCCTCAACGGTTAGTCAGACGCGGTACTTAAAAAAAACGCTTAAGTTTGTTAGTTTAAAAAAAACATTAAGTTAATCACTAATTTATTAATCAATGACAAAAAAACATTTTCCTGGAGGAGGCAACGCAAAACCACCACCATATGATGAAAACCTTTTCTTTTTGTAGCAAGTTGGGATCAAACTTGGGCCACTTGGATCACAATCAGGCACACTATCCGCTTGTCCAACCATGATGGTTAAATAAAGTATGGTATGAAAATAAACTGTGAGTCTAATCCTGTGATAACATACATGATGTTACTAGTGCCAGGAACCACAATCATAGTAATCTCAGGGTCATATCCTTCCTTCATTCCTACTACTTTAATATATTTTTAACGTCACCCAGATTTGAACCAAAATGTCTCGTCCGAAACACACCGTTTCAACGATCTTGACCACCTGCGAGGACATTTCTGGCTGCCATCAAACAACTTGGAAATGACCAAGTCAAGTCTCGGTTCCTGGAAATGCTTTCAGATCAGGGGAAGGGAATGTATTAGTTTAGGCACAATCACTTACTTTACGACATTAGTAACTCGAATGTTCATTGCTGCACTTATAAAAGTACACCACCTATCCCTATCATGAGCTAATTCCATCCATTCCTCCCCATGACACTCTAGCCCTATCTTGATCTAATTCTACCCTGTCCTTCCCATGACACTCTAGCCCTATCTTGAGCTAACTCTACCCTGTCCTTCCCATGACACTCTAGCCCCATCTTGAGCTAATTCTATCCAGTCCTCCCCATGACACTCTAGCCCTATCTTGATCTAATTCTACCCTGTCCTTCCCATGACTATCTTGAGCTAATTCTATCCAGTCCTCCCCATGACACTCTAGCCCTATCTTGATCTAATTCTATCCAGTCCTTCCCATGGCACCCTAGCCCTATTATGAGCTAATTCTACCCTGTCCTTCCCATGACACTCTAGCCCTATCTTGAGCTAATTCTATTCAGTCCTCCCCACGGCACTCTAGCCCTATCTTGAGCTAATTCTATCCTGTCCTTCCCATGGCACCCTAGCCCTATTTTGAGCTAATTCTACCCTTTCCTTTCCATGGCACTCTAGCTCTATCTTGAGCTAATTCTATCCAGTCCACTCCATGGCACCCTAGCCCTATATTGAGCTAGTTCTGTCTAGTCCACCTCATTAAACCCTATCCCTGTCTTGAGCTAGTTATATCAATTTCACCTCACTACACCCTATCTCTTTCAGGTCCATTATAATGTTATCCTCACATCTGAATCTAGTTCTTTCCACTGGCCTCTTCCCATCGGGTTTGCCAGACAATACCCTGATCAAGGTTCTAGAATTTCCTATTCACGCTGCATTTCCTGCCCACCGTAATTTACTTGATTATCCTAGCAATGTATTTGATGAGCACAGGGTATGTAACTCATCATTATGTGACCACTTCCACTCCCACGTAACCTCATTCCTTTTTGGACCGAAATGTATTGGTTTGGGCCTTGATTATTGTATAGAAGCACAAATTAACATATCTGGTTGACAACAGACTGGGAAAGAAAGCTTGACGCTGGTTTCACATTCAACCACCAAGCGCTTAAGTCAATACGCTTGTGTGAGAATCGAATGTCTCTAATGTTTACTTCCTTAATCCTAGTACGCACGTGGGAACATTTTCCGGAATCTTTGTTTGTAAACATATGCAAACGATGTTTCTCTTGTTTCCGAATGTTTTTCGGAAACAATTTTACGAACAAATTTCCATGTTTCCTTTGCGTTTCCCGAAGAGGAAACAATGTGTGTAGTCATCCATTTAAAATGGTTGACAAGAAACAAAGTTTGCATGTCTGTACGTATTTTCAAACATTGTTGACAACAAGCAACGTGGGGCGGTTTGATTCTTATTTTCATATAGAGCACATCAGTTCTTAAGATGTCCGTTCCGTTCTAGTTTGTCATGTCGTGAGACAACTGAAAAAACTTTTGTAAACTTTCATACCAATACACTATTGTGGGATGCGACATCTGAAGACAGAAAAAAATCGCTTGGAAATAAAATAGATGAGAATTTTCATTTAGTGCTCCTTCGTAGAGTGAGTAAAAAAAAAAGTTGTGGGAAACAAATGTTTGATCACTGAAGTCTGAACGTGAAATAATAAATATTGGCAAACAATGTGATTAGCTATGTTTCCTATGTTGGCAAACTTTTTCCCTGTGTTTGTGAGAAAAAGGAAATATTTTGGAAACGTCAATAAAAAAATTTCTGAAAGAGAAGTTAACAAAAGGTGTTTCCAAGTGCAAACTTTAAATACTTGAGATATCTCTATCGCACTCGTTTCAATCCTTGGAAAATTTTCCAAAGAACAAATTAATCAAATGTTTTACAATAGAAAAGTTTTCCTTTTTTCCTTTGAGTTTTTCACCTCTCAAATCTCTATCCCCAATGTTTAGGGGTGTCCTGAACGGGAATATATGCCCGTCAAACCAGAAGCCTGTCAGTAGCGAGTGTGTTGTGAGTTCCAAGTAAACAGAGGGGAGAGGTCAGCAACCCGCCAAGCAGCTGGGAGCAGACACCAGGTCTGCCGCATGGGGAGGAAGATCAGAAAACTGCCTGCCATGCGGGCAGCCACTGCTCACATAGACTTATAGTACAGTAGCCCAATGGCTTCTTTGGTGCTGACTGACAGTTCATAGCTGACTTCTGACAGTCAACATTTAGGTATATACCTATATATTTTGACTGCCAGAAGTGACAGCTGCTAAACATATGTTTTTTGTAGATCATATGGTTCGGCTTAGGGATACATAATTTGGTCTGGTAGCTTTTCAAAGCCGTCAGTCAGCACCAAAGAAGCTATGGGGCTACTGTAGACGTTCTTTTTATCTCGTTCTTTATTTACATTAGGATAAAATGGTTGTTAAGTAGAAATAACAATAGTTAACAAAAGGTGTTTCCAAGTGCAAACTTTAAATACTTGAGATATCTCTATCGCACTCGTTTCAATCCTTGGAAAATTTTCCAAAGAACAAATTAATCAAATGTTTTACAATAGAAAAGTTTTCCTTTTTTCCTTTGAGTTTTTCACCTCTCAAATCTCTATCCCCAATGTTTAGGGGTGTCCTGAACGGGAATATATGCCCGTCAAACCAGAAGCCTGTCAGTAGCGAGTGTGTTGTGAGTTCCAAGTAAACAGAGGGGAGAGGTCAGCAACCCGCCAAGCAGCTGGGAGCAGACACCAGGTCTGCCGCATGGGGAGGAAGATCAGAAAACTGCCTGCCATGCGGGCAGCCACTGCTCACATAGACTTATAGTACAGTAGCCCAATGGCTTCTTTGGTGCTGACTGACAGTTCATAGCTGACTTCTGACAGTCAACATTTAGGTATATACCTATATATTTTGACTGCCAGAAGTGACAGCTGCTAAACATATGTTTTTTGTAGATCATATGGTTCGGCTTAGGGATACATAATTTGGTCTGGTAGCTTTTCAAAGCCGTCAGTCAGCACCAAAGAAGCTATGGGGCTACTGTAGACGTTCTTTTTATCTCGTTCTTTATTTACATTAGGATAAAATGGTTGTTAAGTAGAAATAACAATTGTCTAGTAAACTTTTGATTGGAAAATTTTCCTCGATGGCTACTTGCGACATGGCAAGTAGATGAAGGGACTGTGTAGGGGAAGGCGGCACCTTAATTCTATTACTATATACACATAAACCATCACATAGTGTGTTGGGGTGAGTGAGGGATGGGGTGGGGGTGTGGGCAAAAGTTGTTAGCAAATGTTTAAGGTGGGGATGCAGCGAAAGCCAAAAAAGGTCAGTGTTTTTGTAGTGCTGTCAAAATAAATCAAATAATTCTCCAGTACAAATATAGTTTAATTTTCTTCACATGGAGATAACAACAGTTGTTGAATATCTGTCAAGGGTGTCCTGGAATTTAATGACAACTTTTTATCATCATTTAAAAAGTTTCTCATCTAATACTGCTTCTCTCATACCAGATATTCAACACCTGTTGATATCACCATGTGAAGAAATTTGCACTCTATTTTTTATCGGAAAAATATTTTTTTTCTCGCGTTCCCTACATCCCCACCTTAAGCCACCTTAACAATATTTTAATCATCTTATTGATGGTAAACCGTAAATAAAATTCAAACAATTAATAGCAATTAGTCAAATGTGAACATTTTTCCCGTAAAATGTTCAAATACCGGTAGTTAAATCCCAGGAAAATGAGATGTTTTTGCTAAGTCTTTGATTATAATATCGAAGTATTAACATAGTTGATATAAAGCGGTCTCAATGTTGGTGACGCATTCAACCAATAAGCGCTGTGGTCGATACGTGAGTCTGAGAATAGAATTGGAATCGCTGTTATTACTTTATTTGAACTTATTAAACGGTTAGATTTTTTTCCCCATTTTTCGGAAAAATTAATTGTCCGTCTCAAGTCTCTAATCGTAAGGAACCATTCTACCAAATGCACTATATTTGCCAGGCATTGGGGTAAGATTAGTTCAAAACTTGCATCATTGGCTGCATGGTCTAAGGCGTCCCTCTCGCAATAGATTGAACTGCTGGTGACGGGGATATCGGGGTTTGAATCTCAGTCAGACGTACTTAGTTTTTTTTTACTAGAGTGTTTTTCACTTTATACGCTAATGGGGATGCATTTATGAAAAATTATACTTTCCTCATTCCTAGCTCATTAGTACAAATATACGAGTGATCCGAAACTCCGGATGCATAAAAAAAGAATCTCTAACTCTATTGTACGTCTATAGGGACCGATCAACCATACACACAATATGTGTTTGTCTCAGTGTGTGGGAAACGCTCTATTGTAAATCTATAGCTTGCAGGCCGCTTGGGTGGCCACATGGTCTAAGGCGCTACTTTTGCAATAGACTGGCTGCTAATGATGAGATTGGGGTTCAATCAAGGCCGGGTGCACTGAAGGTGGTTTTCCCAAAATGGATTTCCACTTTGCCTCCGCACAAATGTGGGTACACTTCCTCTAAATATATCCTCCCTAATCCCTAAAACCATTAGCGTATATAGTACATAATCGTATAAGCCGAACGGGTAGTAAGACGCCATGCTAGACAAAATATACCCCACTTGTTTCATTTGGCGTGAATACTCTATTGTCAGGGGCGGATTCACGCATAGGTCAAGTAGGCACGTGCTTAGGGGCGGCAAATTTAAGAAATATTTTTCTGCCAGTTAAAATACTTTTATGGCTTCATCGTGTGTGTGATTGTTGTGGTTTTCTGTATCAGCGTACCAACATTACAGAGTATCGCCTTAATTCCCTCACACTCGTCTTAATTGAAGTTCTTTTATTGAATAGAAGGGATTTGTCTGGCATCATTGATCAGTTCGCTCAGCAGGAGTAAAGGCGAAGAATACTATATACTCTTTTCTTATTGTGTACATGCTAATATTCTATCTGTAGTAACATGTTCTACAGTCTACTAATGCAGACTTCATATCTTTAAATTATATAATATTTGAATTTGTGTGTTGTGATAGTGTAAGATTGTTTATTTCAATTTTTAAGTCTTTGCTTAGATTCTTACTACTTTTAAAACCTCACTATAATAAGTAATAAAATAACGTAAGTACTTTTTTATCTGTCATTCCACATATAGCACTTGTGTGTATAGTATAGTATGATTTTGGTAGGAAGAACAGTAGAAGTTGGTTACTAAAGCTACTAAAACCATTTTAATAAATTCATACATCAAATCATATTATCTGCAGCTGTCACTTCGGATAGTTATCATCGATACCTACAGAATAACACAAATAATACAGTAAAATGTTATCAATGTTGGCCTCAACGAAATAAGTTTGAATATTCTCTCTTCTGTTCTTCCAACCAAAATCAGATTATATATGTGTCAGTGTATGACGGGTGGCAGGGGGGAAACGGGGATTTATTTAGAAACTAAGGTAGGGAAAAGTGGGTGGCAAATTTTATAATGCCTATGGGCGGCAGAGTCGTAAGTCCGCCCTTGTATATTGTACATCTATGTATAACACTTTGACCCGACACAAAATATTAATGTTTATCAGTATGTGCGAGCGGTTCTATCATACATCTATGGCTACCTCTGAACCAGACACTCGGAAATGTAAGCGGGGATGTGGAATTCTTGTCGAGTCAAGAGAGGGGGTACATTTGTCTTGAGAAAAAGAATTGTAAACACCATCTTGGAGAGATAAACTTTCAGTTTCCGTATCTGTGCACTTTGGACGTATTCGACACCTCGATGGGATTCTAAGAAGGAAATCATCACTTTTTTTTTTACCTTTTTTTTTGCAAGTGTATTGAGTTACTGTCACTAAGACGTGAGACAAAATTTTATTTTAGTATAAATACAACCCATCCATAGCAGACATTAAATAAACTATAACCCGCTTCGATGGCCGCATGATCTAAGGCGCTACTCTCGAAATAGACTGGCCGCCGATGACGGGGAGATCGAGGTTCTAGCCAAGTCGGCCCACTGAGGTTTTTTTCCCCCTAAATAGTTTTTTTACACTCTCCCGTCACGCAAATGTGGGTGTAGTTCCTGAATTCAACCTTCCTCATACCGAACACATTAGAAAAATTAGTCCATAGGTGTATAACCTGAACGGGAAGTAAGACGTGGTGCTAAAAAATTGACCAAAAAACTACGATGTTAAAAGAGGACTCTTCTTAAAAGTAAGGTCCCCCACTACGCCACTGTATAATCATACAGCCCGAGGCTCTTGATAATATCTATCAATAAAAATATTTTATAAAAAACTTATTTATACAGTCCTGGCTATACGCATTTTAATCGCGCTAATAGGGATTTAAATGAAAAGCTATAAT
Source organism: Timema bartmani (assembly GCA_902151455.1). Taxonomy (NCBI): domain Eukaryota; kingdom Metazoa; phylum Arthropoda; class Insecta; order Phasmatodea; family Timematidae; genus Timema; species Timema bartmani. The sequence continues at coordinate 218,006 of CABFWB010000816.1, forward strand.
TTTGATTAAATTTACCTGCATTTGCGTGGAGGTAGAGTAGGAAACTATTTAGGAAAAACCACACTTGGCCAAGATTCAAACCCGGACCTGCCTGTCACCAGCAAAACCAACCTGCTTGATATTTATCCCGTGTATCAACCGGTGCGAGTTAAAAAAAAGTACTAAAGTTGTAAAGAGTTTGGTCGTTTTAGTCAATATTTCTTATTTAAAATAAAATAAGGTTAAATTAATAATAGGAAGCGTTACTAATAGTGTTTTACATATGTACCTAAAAGTAAAATACATATTAAAAATAAAACATCAATATAATGATAAAATATAATTACTGTGGTATTGTAATTTAGGCCCTACAATAAACATTTTATTGCCATTTTGTGCGTTCTCATATTTTATTTTTTTGCCACCGCGTCTCATTACCCTTTCAGACTGTACACATTTGTACTAATTACGCTAGTATTTTAGGGATAAAGGAGGTTGAATTTAGACCAATTTTACCCGCATTTGCGTGGATTGTGAGTGTATAACTATTTAGGTAAAAAAAAAACTTTGTACACCCACCAGTATTCAAACCCCTACCTCCCGTCATCAGCAGTAATCCAGTCAAGTCCATTGCAAGATTGACGCCTTAGACCATCCGACCACCGAAGCATGTTTCCTAATTTTTATAACTCCTCCGATATTAATTTTTAATCAAATTAAACGTACGAATCAAGCCAAGCTTCTTGAAATAATCGTACACTCCCCCTTCCCCAAATGTTACTTTATAAAATGCCCAACTTTTGACCCACCTGTTACCTTTTACATTTCTTGATTAAAAAGGCAGGAAGTGAACACTAGAGGGGGGCCCCTCTATTCAAAGCACGTGACCTTCAGTTCATTCGCCAGGTTGTAAAAAAACCTGTTAGAGTAAAGAGGTATATGATTTAGAGGGGTGGAGGGTTTGTGCTAGCAAGGTAAGGGAGGGGTTGAAATGTCACCAGTCTTGAACATTAGGATTTACACGTAAGGTGTATGGTAAGGTAAAACTAACTACAGTAGCCCCGTGGCTTCTTTGGTGCTGACTGACAGCTCACAGCTGACAGCTTACAGCTTTGAAAAGCTACCAGACCAAATTATGTATCCTACGCCGAACCATATGATCTGCAAAAAACATGTGTTTAGCAGCTGTCACTTCTGGCAGTCAAAATTTAGCTATATACCTAAATGTTGACTGTCAGAATTCAGTTGTGAATTGTCAGTACCAAAGAAGCCACGGGGCTACTGTACCACCTACAATTGAGTTCTGGACATTTTTGAGAACAACTCTTTTAAAATCACTGGTTGGAGTTTGAGAATGTAGTCGCCATTGAAATGGTACATCTTATAGTCGTGTTTTTATGATGATGATGATAATAATAATACTTAGCACCGCGTCTTACTACCCGTTAGAGTTATACGCTTAAGTACTAATTACACTAATGGGTTAGAAATGGTAAAGGATGAATATAGAGGAAGTGAACCCGTATTTGCGTGGCGGTAGAATGGAAAACCAGTTAGGAAAAACCGCCCCCAGTTCACCTGAGCGAGATTCGAACCTCGATCTCCCCGTCCTCGGTAGTCAAGCGCTCAACACGAAACTAGCACGTCAGCTAATTACGCCACCGAGGCGGGTTGTTTTTGTTTTATTGAACAGTGCCAATACATTAAATTAGACTATATGAAATATAGCAATAAGTAAATACGGTAGAACCTTGATAACCCGAACTAATTGGGACCGGGGGTGGTTCGGATGATAATTTCGTTCGAATTAGCAAGTATGTATTTTATTTTATAAACAACACAAATACAATACAATATAATAAGGTACAGTACAATAATTAAAATAATCGTCGCAGTGGGCTCACGCACTTTGCTCGCTAAAACGATCATTTTAAATAGCGTTCCTTCCTGGGTTTTTTTTACATTTAATACATCTGTATTTTGGCTTATTTTCCTTAAGGTGTGTCCGGATTACCAAACTTTTGGGCTATCAAGGTTCTACTTTAAAAGTAATATTATTATTATTAGCATCGCGTCTTACTTTAAAAGTAATAGAATATTGTGCAAGAAATTAGTGATCTAGCCTCCGTATTAAAACTGTAAGTGTAACAAATGATAATATAATAATTATTTAACAGTTCCTTGGTTATTTTGAAAAGGAGGTTCTTGCGATGGAATGGTATTTATGTGAAGCAAAGGCGTAGAAAGGGGGGGGTTTGGGGTCCACCCTTTCCCCCGGAAATTTGGTGAACCACTCTTGGAAATGGGAGGGGGGTGAGGTCTATATACGTATAAAAACTTAAATTCGCTCTAGGTATAGTAACAGTTCTAGCAGACCCTCCCTATAAAAATTAACTTTCTATGCCCTTGATATGAATAATGTATCTTTCCCGCTTCGGTGGCCGCGTGGTCTAACGCGCTACTCTCGCAGTAGACTATACTGCTGATGACGGGGAGATTGAGGTTCAAATCTCGGTCGGGTATACTGAGGTTTTTTCAAAATATTTTTCCACTCTCCCTCCACGCAAATTCGGGTACACTTCCTACAATATAACCTTCCTAATCCTTAAAATTATTAGCGCAATTAGTACATAAGTGTATAACCCGAGCGGTTAGTAAGACGTGATGCTAATTAATAATATAATAAACCTAAAGCTAGGTTGATAAATACTTTTTGTTTTACTACCTTTAGCTGCATAGAAGAAATACAAATTGAGAGCGAGCAATGAAAAACATTGTTTTACTGGCTCATCACACCAAACACTATTTTTATAAACATATGCTATTTTTCCATTTGTTACTTTTCTTTTTACTTTCTCTCTATCTTACAGGTAGAGAAAGTATGGTGATCGTCAAAAAAATCGAACTCGAGATTTTGA
>CABFWB010000817.1:0-10115 GCA_902151455.1 Timema bartmani
TAACCCGAATGGGTAGTAAGACGCGGTGCTAATAATAATAATAATAATAATAATAATAATAATAATAATAATAATAATGAACATGGTCATCACAAACTAAACTAAATAAGCTTTTGTAGTGATTAATGAACTCAGTACACTCAAGGGTGCCCAAAGCAGGTGAAGCAGAAAATTTTATATGTATTTCGATACAGAAACTTACTGTTATCAATACTTTTCTTTCGATACTATTATGGTATAGATATTTTTCTTCCGATACTTTGAATGAATACAGTATGACTTTATGTGCTGAGTGGCTCAGTCACACCTGTACCTTCACAATGCAATCATACATCATAATGGCAAAAGACTGCCTTGTTTTTGTATGTCTTAGTGGCCTTTTTTGAAATGTCATAAATGCACAGAACAGAGTTTTTAACAAGGATTGTATACAATCTTGCTTGTGGAAACTCCTGCCATTTTTAGATTGACAATAAAGAGTCCAGAGTACATTCTCTTTGTCTGTATTGATGGTCACATTATAAAAAAATTGTTCTAATTTTCAACTGTACCAACGGTAGCACTAGATAACACACCACCTTACCACTACTTTAAACTTCCCTTAAAACCCAAGTTCTTTAAACTTCCCTTATAACCCAAATTCAATAATCAAACATCAGCCTCGGTAACACTTGGAGTGGGTGGAATTACAAATTTGTAACTAACCCTATCACTACTGGCTACAACAGAACCATAAATGCCAACATATTATAACTGCTAATATTTTATTTAGACTTGTGTGAAATCATATTGCTCTAATTATGGAATACCAAGGTAGGCACTCACGTGCTGATCAGCATTGCCAACACAACTGGAGTCCATCCATTGTACAGGACGGAGTTCGTATACTTGTTCTTCTTGGCAACCCACACCCAAAACGGAATCACAAAAATGTAGCTCCCAATGATGATCGGTGAAATCCAATATACTTTGTCTGAAAAGGTTAAAATTCAAATTATATTTTACTAGCTACTATTTCGGTTAAGGACACTATGTAATTTAATATGAACTATATCTATTGTTCTTGCATTAATGTACGATTAACAAATAATTGAATTGCTGGTGATGTAGAGGCCAAGTGCACTGGGGAGTTTTTCACATTTGGGCTATTGTTGTTTTTCAATCCTATTTCTTTAATAATGGTTTTTCATTTCCTCTATTAAATATCTTCCTAGTTCCTACCACATTGATTATGATTTTAAATAATGGTAAAGAGTTGAAATTTTAAAATAAAGTTAGTATAATTTTCATATTATTAAAGCTTTCCAGAAATTTACTAAGTAAAATGAATTTACCTTATACATCAAGTGAAGATTAATAAGACAATACTTGCAACGGTTGCAGAGTGGTCAAAGGCATTGACTCTCATTGCACTTGAACACTTGACAAGAGGGTCAGCGAAGAAGGTTTTTCACATTTCGAGTTTTACATCCACTCTTCAAGAGTGTAGTTACCTCTATGATACTATTCTCATTTCGAACCCTTATATTAAGTGCCGTGCAAAATATATATATTATATATACATGTATACACTAGGTTCACTTTAATGAGTTGTATCAGCAAATAAAAATCTACATCTCCCAATGAATCTTTTGTTTTTTTAAATAAATTTGAGCAAAAGTAAATAATTTGCTAAAATTTAAAGTAATAGAATATTAATTTAAATAATAATTTATAATAATATGAAAAAAACTAAAAACTTAATGGTGAATTTCAATAATATTCTACAGAACCATAGCGAGGGAGCTAGAGGGGGGCAGCAGGGGCAAAAACTGGAAAGGGGTGCCATCAAGATATAGATTTTTTTCATACAGTAGAATTTTTTCAATTCGAAATCCAAGGGATTTCTAAATTAATGTGAAGTATTCAAAATTTGGATTAAACGTTTTTATGAGTATTGAGGTAGCTGGTACACAATAAATCAATAACCTAAATATATGCTACATATGAACTAATTTTTTTTATAGTTAATATAAAACACACATACAAAATATAGACAAACCAGTACATGAAAAAACAAGAAAAATTTAAACTTAAAAAATAAAAGCATGAAAAAATTAAAATAAGTAATCACAAACTTTTATTGGCTTTTGTACTTAAAGGACATTATGTTGAAAAAAAAATAGTGATCTAAGTTTGTTATAGTTTCTTATCTTGATGCACTGAATAAATTAAAAATGTTGTATTTTATGTCTGGTTTGGATTAGGTGAATCTTCTCTTTTACTATGTGTCAATATCTCTAGCATTATTTGATATTATTAGCAAATTGGATGATTTAATAAAGATCGTTAAGTTAGATTTGAAATGAGTATAAACTCGAAAGAATTAACAATTGGATTTGAAAAATTTAATTATTTCTTTTTGAAATCTGAATTAAATGTTATTTTTTGCCATTGATTTAAATAGTAGCTTCATGGGGAATCATGTTTGGTTCAAACTATACAATTTTTCTAATTAACCAATTCTGAATTAGCGCAATCTTACTGAATATGTAAAAATGAGCCCAATCTTACTGAATATGTAGAAATGTAAAGTTTATTTAATCATGCGATTAAAAATACGAGTAAGTATAAAATTTAAGCTTGTTTATACTTTAAAGATAAAATGGTGACCATATGAAGCCCCAATTAAATAAGAACTCTAATTTTCCGAACGCCACTATGATTATGATATATTTGAGAGGCACGGCGCGGCTTGTGTAGATGACGGATGGCATGATCTTCACGGCCTCCTCCATCATTCGTTACTCAGGATGGATTATAAATAAAAAGTATGGTACTCTTCTTTCAATCTATCTACCATTTTTTTTCTTTCTTCTATAAGCTGAAGCTTTTGAAGCTCATAAATCCCCATACTTGTTTCTGGAGGCTGATATCAATCGTGTTCTATTTAAAAAAACAATGTAACACTTAGCCATGTTGGAAGTAATATATGAGCAAACAATGGAGTCGGAAAATAATTCTCAGTTGGTGTATTTATGCATTTCTCTGACTATAGAATTAAAAATGGCTAATTTTAGTTTGCAAAATAATAGGTCCCCGATTTAAATGAACCTTGTTTAATAATAATATTATTGATTAACTACCATTAAAACATAGCTACGGTGGCAATCTTACCCTGATTGTACATTATGGTGCATCTTATGAGATGGAGAAATACTGTAATCAATCAATGTAAGATTGCTACCGTTATAAGGGTAAACAAAGTGTACAACCTAAGTCTATAAGCCACTCTACTAGAGGATAGTTTAATAAACTGGCATTTAGGAGAATTTTCACAGGATACCTTACTTGAGAAACTAATCAATTTAATGTTTTATTTGTCAAAATAAAAACCACTATAACATATAAAATTTTGGATACAAAGACATGCTTATTAGAGCTTAAATACATGAGTAGGTCTTGATAGGAATATAGCGTCTTGTATATAAATTTAATGTTAGGATTTCTATTAAATATATACTGCACATTCTTGAAGATATAGTTAGTGAGCACTTATATTGTCTTTATGAACGAAGATGTCATCAGTGTAGAAAAATAACATTTAAGTTAATGGTAGGCATTTGAACAGTTTCATCTTCATTTAGATTTGGAGCAAATCTATTATAATCGGTTTCTCCCTAATTACAAGGACAAGGCTGTTAACAATTTCCAATCGGTAAATTTAAACGAACTTGTAATTCCTCTAGGGTATCAAGAAATTCAAGAGCCTCTTTTGTTAATCAAATATACAATTTCTTATCAATATCTACGGTGCTAATATATATATACCTACGGTGTTTATATATATACCTACGGTGTTTATATATATATCTACAGTGTTTATATATATATCTACAGTGTTTATATATATATCTACAGTGTTTATATATATATATATATAACTACAGTGTTAATATATATATATATCTACGGTGCTTATATATATGTGTCTTACTACCTCTTTGTATTATATGCGCTTATAAATATTAAATATGGTAGAGACTTTTTATAATTGTGTCTTTTAAAGACACAGCAGAAATGTCTTTAGTTAAATTCTGACTATTGGAATCATGATCCTTGTCTTTTACATGGGAATTGTTATTTCTTTCTGTATGTACTTTAATTATCAACAACTTTTAAAGAATATATGTTGCCATATTTTACCCCTATTTTATTTCATTAGAATCTCAATAATTGTACTTCTTTTTCATGTAATTGAATACCGGTACATGGAAATCTTTTTTCTCGGTCAGTATCATTAATGCCGATCCTACTTGCTCAGATTTTAAGGGTTCTTAGGTGCAATACATTTTCTTCTGACTTAAAAACGGGTGGGCTGTGGTTTGTGTTGACTTTGCATTGTAATAAGTTTATTTTACTTGTCATTATAGGTAGGTCTATCTATTTACATTAAGTTGTGTTTTCTGATAACACTAGTGATGGCTCATTATTTATTGATTTTAATTTATCTCATGTTTTCAAACAATGTATTATATACAATGCCTCTCATACACCATTCCTAAATAAGATCATATTTTTCAAATTATAGACATACTCATGACTAATTTGGGAGGTTAAGGATGAACTTAGTAAAATTGATAATAACCTCAAAATCAATTTATTTTAGATTAAATTTACCAGTTTTATTAAATTTAGGTTATTGGAACATGAAACATTTATTGATCTGCCCTTAACTTATAAGCTTAATAGAAGGTATGGATTGAAAAAACAATATTGAAAAATCTTGATCTAAGATCTACTTTTGGTGATTTGGCGAATTTAAATACAAGCAGGAGTATATGCCTACTTCATAAATATATTGTGTTTACATATGTATGCATGAAGGAAGATACCTAGCTGTGAAACATCCTTTTACGGTCTACTTATGTGAATAATTGGTGTGTAAGAGTATCTCATACTTAAAAAAACTATATATTAGGATTATAATTAATGATAAAATTCAATAAGTATAAGCTATAGGGGGGACAATAGTATGCGGGCGTCTAAGAGTATGAGGTCATTAATTTCAGTGGTTGGTAATACTGAGGGTAGTTTGGTGGTATACCAAGTCAGTTACCGAGTTCTTTAAAAGCCTTAGTCTGTGTATCTGTGTATTTTGCTGGGATTTACAAGTAAAAATTACTTTTTGATACTTTGACTGTAATTTTGTCACTTCTTAATATAAGGCCTAGCTTTTTCAAATTATGAATGAAGCCAATTACGATTATATCATTGCAATTTGGTGTTTGTCTAGTAAACAATCATTTAGGAGCAGTCTTCAAGTGATACAAGGACTACCGTCTATGATGGTTTTTGTTAAACACTTCAAAGAGTGTGCAAGAGTATGCATCAAATTTAAAAGTGCGTACTCTCTTCATTGAGAAACCTGACCATAACAACTTCGTTAATGATAAATCAGACAATAAATACGAGATAGAATTAAGAGAGGATGTAGTTGTAGAACAACATAGTTCTCCCAATGAAAGGGTCCATATTACTGAGTTTTACCTTCTGACAATATACCAGAACAAAACCAAGAGAAAGAGACAGGGGCAGAAGTCTAAAATAGTATTGGGGTCACCATACAAAAATCAACTTCTGGAGAAATGAAGGAAAAGAGAGGAGTAACTGCCTATGAAAGAAGAAAGGGCGAAGTTGAAAGCTGAGAAGAAACATAAGAAAAATATGGAAAAGAAAACAATGGCCAAAAGAAAACTTAAATTGGATAGAGCAAGTGACAACCTCAACTTATAATGTTATTGAAGTTGAAGATATTTCCAGTCCCAGCCGTGGTGATACATGTGAGGATGATGACTGGGTTAAATGCAATGACTGTGCTGAATGGTAGCATGAAAAGTGTTCATCCTACAAGGACGCTGGATCTTTCGTTAGTGACTTCTACTAGGGGTCGTTGAGCACAACCCTCTTTGTATATTTTTACATTTGCATAAAAAGTCATAGAATAAAATGAAAGCTTTATAATTTAATTAATTTGTTTTTTCATTTTATTTCATTAATATGTACTTATTTGTATAAGCTGTTTTACGCTTCCTAAAATAATATAATAACTAATATTATATGCGTGCATACTCTTGGACGATGCTTTGCGTACTCTTACCTGCATAGGGTGTCTAAGAGTGCATTTCCCATTATTGTTATGAAGATATATAATAATAAAGTACATTATTCTCCCTTGTTCTAACTATATATACTAATTCTTTAATGAGTGTTTTTTCATTGTTCATGGTTATATATTCAATTGTTGAATTATGGTATGGTATGGCAAAAAATACTAAGTGAGTACTCTTGCCCCCTTATACCTTATACCTTACCTATTTATTAATTTTATATTTATGGAAATATTTAACCAGAGCTTTGAGAGCTCATAGCAATATTTAGCCAAGACGCTTATTTTATAATGTTATCTGTAACATTCATATAAATAGGAAAGATATGATTTATAGATTTATCTAAACAATGATAAAAATTTAAACTGGGTTTAATAAATAAGTACCCACTAAAATGCAAAACTAATATTCAGATGTATTACTTATCACAGTTTCAACAATATCAACAATAGTTGTTATTCCTAGACAAACGTAATTCAACCATCACAATTTGTGAAAACTATGTGTATAAAGTAATTTCAGATCTTGCTCTGTTATTTTTAAGACTTTCCTTGGAAAATCAAACTCATGAGAGTAGTTTAGATTTTTTTTTTAAATGTGAACAAACTCAAATTACATAAAAAAAACGATATTAGTTTAATGATATCTTAACTTTTAATTAGACTGTAAATAAGCTGTCAGTTGTGTTTACCAATAACTTCATATAGGAGTGTTGCTACCCAAGATAGAAGAGCTAGGGAAGTGATATCTCCAAGGCTGGCGGCAATAGGTGTGGCCACATTGTCTGGGTTGATGTGGAACCAATGGGATAGGACAATCACTGTTGCAGTTATAAGACCTGAGATCAATAACACATTTATTAAATCTATATATTAGTTAATTTTAATATTTATTTTAGTTTTAGTTAATATAAATATTTATTTTAGTTTTAGTTAATATAAATATTTATTTTAGTTTTAGTTAATTTAAATATTTAGAGGAAATTTCACCAGCGCTTTAATCTCAAGATCATAACGATGCCATTTGTAGCCATGGCCATAATTTATAACTTTGTCTAAACAATTGATCTTAGCCGGGAAAATTTTTCTGGTTAGTACTTCTATTTAACCACTGATCATGGTTAAGCAGATTCAATTCAGGGGAAATGTGGTGACAAATTTATTGCTTGATAACTCCTACTTTTTTTAATCCTCACACATTTACACCATGATTAACTATATCCTAAAATCCCAACCAACAGACACCATCAATTGTTTTCAGCCTGTGGCTGGGTCAGTTTAGTAAATTGCTCCATCTTCCAGCAGTAATGTTTAAAATATACTAAAGAGTGGTGGATCATAATTTTATCATAAATCCTCTAATATATATTTTCAGCTATTCAATAGGCAAGACAAATGAAATAGGTATATTGAAATATTTGTATTCAAAATAAACTTATTTTTTGGAATATGACTTTAGGAACAAGCAATTTTTTATGACTTAAGAATAGCATATTTTTTTTATTCAGGGGATTTTTTGGGGGGCAGAGATTGATTAAATTTTTCTCAAAATAATCTTTTTGGACCTATCCTCCCTACTCACCAATCAAGTTTGGTTAGTATCTCAAATAAAGGTTTATATAATTTGGATTTTATTCCTGGGATTCTAACGTTAACTACTATTTGTCTATAGATGTTTCCCCTTACCATAAATATTTGTTTTGACACCAGTTCTTAGTAACTATGGGATTTTCAATGTGACACAACCATTGGCCTGTTGCCAATGTAAACAAAATTAGTTTAAGCTACCCCTGTGAATTATTCTCATCACTAAGAGCATTCATTGCAGGGCCACCTCGAGCATAATTTTGAGCCCGGGCAAACCATAATTTAAGCACCCCCTCCTCTTTAATGTCCTATAAACTTGAAAGGAAATCATTACAAGATGGATGAATTTCTTATGTTCTTGCCCATTGGTTCTAGCAGGGACACAAGTCGTAATAAACGACAAAGAGAATTAGTACAATATCAAATATATCTGAGCAATGTATGATTTTTTTTAAAAGATCTGTAGCTTTTTTTAAGATGACATCGGTGGTGTGGCACTGCTTAGAGCCCAGCGCCCTAGCCAGGTAACGAAAATATATTATATATGAGTTATGTAGGGCAGACTTTGTGGGTGATTGGTCAAACGGATACTGAGTAGTATAGAACATATCACAGGTACAGTTTTAATAAACTCTGCTTAATCTGGTAATACACCGCACGCCACTGAACATAGCTCATACTTTAGTCAACTATATAATACTTCTACAAATATTACAATGTCGTTCTAAGTACTAAGAAATATTAATACTATTTATTTGTGATGGTCACAAAGAAGACTACTAATAATCATTTCTCAGTTATAGAGTTCAGATATATATTTTAATTATTATATAGTATTTTTTCACTAGGTTATTGCTTTAATATTTGCAATAATATATACAGAACTGAAGCATATAGCAATCGCAGCCTTTCCTAGAGAAGTCCAAATGCGACCTCCCTTATAATATTTTAGTTGAACCTTACAAGCGTCTCAACAAGGGTTGGTCCCAGGACATCTCGGTAGGATGAAACTTAGATTACAAATGTATAGAATTTTCCACCAGCACTGAAATTAAGTTTCTTTTGTACTTATGATTTTAAGTTTTGTAATTTTAAAATAAATAATTTAAAAAAATCAAAAAGGGAGTGCAATGACTAGAGAGGTACCGTAACTTACTACTACCAACATGCTATAAAATTTTATCTAATATAATTTTATTGAGATTGAGATATGTGGAAGAAATAGTTGGGGATCCTCCATGTGGATTTTGACAAAATAAATCGACAACAGCCCAGATTTTTACTATTCGGCAAATATTATACCAAAAATGGGAATACAAAATAACTGTTCATCAATTATTCATATATTTTAAAAAGTCCTATGATTCAATAAGAGAAAAACAAACTATCTGAAACTTAAGCAAAGTGTGGGATAAGCAAAATTCTTGTCAAGCTAATGAGTTATGTTTGACTGATACACGTGGCAGGACACGGGTGGATGTCACTTATCAGACACTTTTGAAACATAATGGAGTGAAACAAGGAGATGCACTTTTCCCATTAATTTTTAATCTAGCCTTAGATTATGCTATTAGGGTACTGCAATAGAGTAGGGTAGTGTTGACATTAAATGATACACTGCAGCTATTAGGATACGTAGATGTTTTAGCTTTGTTAGGTAATAGTAAGGAAGGTGTGTCAAGAAATGACATTTTATTAGAGGCTGGTAAGGAAATAGGTTTAGAAGTGAATGCTGAAAAGACTAAGTGTGATCACAGAGATTGGGGATGATAATTTAGAAATTACTTCGAGCAACATATAATTTAACATGATTCATGATTTTAAATATCTATGAACAATTTTGACTAGCAATAACAATATTAGATTTGAAATTAGGAAAAGAATACAGTCGGGAAATTAATGCTATTATTCGGTCAGTAAGTTGTTGTCATCTCGCCTGTTGTCAGGTATATTATTCAAAACAATTTTACCAGTTGTTCTTTATGGGTGTAAAACGTGGTCGCCTACCTTAGATGACAAAAAAAAAAATTAGGATGTTCGAAAACAGGGTGCTTTGAAAGATAATTGGTCCAAAAAGGGATGAGGCTACCGGGGAGTGGAGGAGGTTACATAATGATGAGTTATATAGCTTACAGTCATCACAAGACATTGCTAGGATAGCCAAGGTCTTGTAGAATACAGTGGGTAGGAAATGCAGCGCGAATGCGAGATTCTAGAACCTTGTTCTGGGTATTGACTGGCAAACCCTATGGGAAGAGACCATTGGGAAGACCTAGATGCAAATGGGAGGATAATGTTAAAATGGACCTTAAAGAGAACTTTCTCAAGATAAGGCTAGGTGGCATACGTTTGCAGTGCAGTGCAGTCGAGGGGGGGGGGG
>CABFWB010000817.1:11599-36508 GCA_902151455.1 Timema bartmani
CAGGGCCTTCAAGAGGGCAAGAGCTTACCATCTCAGGGCCTTCAAGAGGGCAAGAGCTTACCATCTCAGGGCCTTCAAGAGGGCAAGAGCTTACCATCTCAGGGCCTTCAAGAGGGCAAGAGCTTACAATCTCAGGGCCTTCAAGAGGGCAAGAGCTTACAATCTCAGGGCCTTCAAGAGAGCAAGAGCCTACCATCCCAGAGCCTACCATCCCAGAGCCTTCAAGAGAGCAAGAGCCTACCATCCAAGGGCCTTCAAGAAAGCAAGAGCCTACCATCCAAGGGCCTTCAAGAGAGCAAGAGCCTACCATCCAAGGGCCTTCAAGAGAGCAAGAGCCTACCATCCAAGGGCCTTCAAGAGAGCAAGAGCCTACCATCCAAGGGCCTTCAAGAGAGCAAGAGCCTACCGTCCCAGGGTTATTAAGAGAGCAAGAGCTTACCGTCCAAGGGCCATCACGAGAGCAAGATAGTGATAATCCAGATTTGCCAAATCCAGTTATTTTATCATGTGATTGAAGATTAACAGAAAGTGCACCTGTAGCATTGTATTAATTAAATAAATTTATTAAAAATTGCATTTGTGTACAAATTTCAGGGGATTGAAGATTTACAATAGGTGTAGGCTACCTATAGTATTGTAATAGTTAGATAAATTAATAAAAATTGCATTCATTTATAAGTTTTAGGTTTTTATTTACTTTTTTCATTTGGAGTAATCCCTATCTCACCCATGTTAAAATCAATTCCCTTTGCACGTTTTTGTGTTACGCGATTATTTATCAGAATCAATTACTCGCGTAGTGCGAGAGACAGGTGTATTACATTTCCCTGGTCTTTTATAAATCTCAAAAACGTGATCCCCTATAAAAGTACATGATTATTTCTACTCCCCAAATAAAAACGTCCCTGCGCCACTGTACGTTTGTAAGTGTATCAATGAACTTTCGAAATCCTAATGTCAGAGTAATTAAGTAATTAGAAAGTTAAATTAGCACATTTACAACGATGTTTCAAGTGAAATGTTGCAGCTCTAGGTCAAAGTAAATGGCTATAAACATAAATATATCCCTCCTCAAACCAACCATTTAAATAGTGTCACACGAGAACATTTTCAAACAATAGGATTTTTTGATGGTCCTGATTCTTCAGAATTGCCATTCCCATAAGAAATACTGCAGTATAAGGATATATTTCTTCAAGTAGGCAGCAACCTTTGGCTAGTTTTGACACAATTTGGAGCGTCTTGCAACGAGAGTTATGTTGAAGGATTTGAGATCATAACATTATAGAAACGAGAGTGATTTCATCTTTTCATATTGTACAGTCCTACCTCTAATTCCTTAGGTTTTCTTGCGAAAGTTTTTTTTGTCAAGTTTTACGCATGTGTGAAAATAATGTAAAATTAATGTATAACATAATTATTTTAGCAGTGAAACTATGTAATAAACTATTGGAATTATATCTATTTGGTGATGAAGAAAATAACACACACTCACAACCATTTACAGATTCCTTTCTATCAACTATAATCTCACCTACCTCTAATTGCCATAAAAGAGACATAAAAAAGGAAACATACCGTTACTCTTGCTGTAGTATTATTTGATTAGCACACACTCATTTTTTTTAGCATTGTGTCTTACTAACCATCTGGGTTGTATGTCATTTATTTTTCATATACCTAGGTTTAATATAGATCCACTACTACTTTTATTAACATTTTGATCAAATTATAATAGGTTTCACTCTCCTCTATGCATCAAGTCGCATATTTAAATGTATATATTTTAAAACTATATGTTTTTTCTTTAAAACTGACAACATAATGTTAGGAAATGACTAAATTTATGCTAGAATTTGCTGTTCAAAATACTTTTTACAAATTTAATTCTTTTTTTTTATCTAACAAAATTGAAATTTTTATTTGAGATTTAATGGTACAGATATAAGTTAACCAACTACCTTAGTACAACATTTGTTGTATATGTTTTAGCCCATATTTTGATAGTGATGATTTTTAAAATATACTATTAAATTGTTATTAGCTTATTAATTATAATCAATATATTTATCAACTGCTTCGGTTGTTGAATAGTCTGAGGCAGCGGTATTCAGTCTGGGGTAGGTAAATTTTTAAATACATTACATTAAACAAATTTATTTATTTTTCATTTAAAGCTTATTATTTGATAGATTATTTTCAATGTGATTTATTTTAATTATTTTAGATGTAGTTTATAGAATATGTATAACTTGCATAATGCACCAACAACTTTGCAAATACAGTTTTAAAGAGAAACTATATCTGGGGTACACAAACAAAAAAGGTTTAATACAACTGTTCTAAGTCATCACTCTCGCATTATACTAGATTGCAAATAAAATGGAGATTGAATATATAATCATACTTAGGTGTAGAGAGGTGTTTTTTCTTTTTTCATAAATACTTTCCCAATCTTCCTCCACTCAAACGTTGATAAACTTACTCTAAATTTAACCTTTATCATCCCTAACACATTCACATAATTAGTTCATATGTGTAAAACCCAAACTGTTTGTAGGTTATGCTCACTATATATCACATCAAACAATATAATTAGATAATCTCCAAAATACATATTTATGCATGAAATATTATGTTTTATATTCCAGCTATTTATTTATGTTATGTTCATGCATACACATCTAGGACTTGGTTTTAGATTTGGCCATCTTTTCAATGTTTATATATTATATTGCTCTAGCTACTCGACATAATTAAGTATACACCACATGAACCTGAAAAATAATACAAGTTGTTATTATTATTATTATTATTAGCACGGCGTCTTACTACCCGTTCGGGTTATACGCACTTACGCTAATGTGAAATGGTAGGGTGATTGTGAGACGAAATGGAGGACCTACAGTTTAACGTGGGATCCGAACCACGGTGGAGGCCTGGCATTCCTCACATTCACAAGTTGTGATTAATACACGTCTTGTCAGAGGTGAAGGAAGGGTTTGGCAATCAGATAAATCCGTGCCGGGACCTGGGATTGAACCCCGGACCCCCAGCACAGAAGTCTGACATCTTACCCCTAGACCACCAGGTCACCTTAATACAAGTTGTTATATTGGCTGTAGATTTAGCCTAGATTCAAAGATCTTAAGTAATATTCATATCTGGTGACGAGATTTAGAGATTAAGAGGTAGCTATTATGTTTAGACTTGTCAAACGAGAGGGAGAGAACATAAATAAATAGATAAAGAATATGACATTACATCTAATCAAACATCAACAGCTGAGAGTTGAGTTTATGTCAAAACTCATTCCTACCATATAAGTTTTATCTGTTTATGCATAAAAATGTTAACACAGCTTCTTATGTTGTCTCGTTATTTTGTTTTGGTAATGTTCAAGTAAAGGTCTTATTGGTATACTTGTAACATCGATTCAACTATAGTTGATAAAATTTAAATATATAAGTAGTTGTTTCTGAGTGTTAATGCTAACAAATTATTCAGCAACTAATGATATGTATACAACAATTTAAGTAATATAATTTAAAATATAATTAATAAAGATTATTGTTTCCAAAGATAAAATGGAGTAGAATGCTTGATGATACAATTAAATCAAATAGTAAAACTTTTAATTTGTATCATCTGGCTAATTTATATACATAATTACTTTTAAAATCCATTACCTAAGATCAGACTAGCAATTGAAGAGGTTATAACACTACAAGAGCATAGTAGCAAAGTGTGACTCAAATCAAACTCTTGTCTGCTAATGCCAACCATGATCACAGCCACAACTGCTGACATAAGGCCCACCACGATTGCTTGGCACTGGAAGCAGACCAAATGGAAATGATTTGTAGAGTTAGGCGCAACACAAACATTTATATAGTTAAGTAACTTATATATTAATAATTTGGTCTGTATTCATTCATAATGTGTTTGAGAGATGCTGTGGATATTTTGGTTACATAATCTGTTTCAATATAATGGCCACCAAAATATAATGTCAGGAACAAAAATAATAATCAAGGGAGAAATAAATCGGTGTTGAGCTATATTCTTAGTATAATTGGCTATGAAGATGCTAGTAGGCTATATATTGTGATAATAATCTAATGTGAGACTTCAAATGACATGGCATTCTTTTTTATATACTATGTTGGTTACCGGGTACAGTAATTTTTATATCTTTTATATCTTTCATAACATCCATAAATGTGGATAAATGTGGAATAAACATATTGGTGCCTTTTGAATTTTCATAAAATAATTTTTTAGACGTTAAATCACATCTCTCATAAATAAACAAAGCTGGCTGTACATAACATTATGCTTAAAAGACGCTAGTCAATCTGACCGCTGTATGTTTAGTAACTGTAGGTGCAGTATCACTTATTTAAAAAAATCTGCATAGTGCTAAACATTGGATAGCAATACTATTAGGAATGTAAAATAATATTTGTCTTGTATCTTTGATTTATATTGAAATTACTCTTTATTGTGAAGCAGCAAGATCCTGTAAGAAAATGTTTTTTTGAAGCTCACACAAACATACCTCAAAAAAGGGTGAAATATCACTATGATCATTTTCTTTACATTATTGAAGCTGGCACAAAGACTGGAAGCATAGCAAACGAGCATTGTAGGGACAGTGAACCACGCCAGGAGAGAAATCCCAGAGTCTGTGGAGACCTCTAAAGCTCCATTATACAAGGTAACAAGGCCAATGTCCTCAAGGCTCAAGTGGAAATTACATTGAGTTTGTACCAAGGGAAGAAATATAAGAACGTCCTGCTATTGAGCACATTCCACCCGAGTGTTGAGATACGTGTAAATGACAAGAAGCTCCCAGAAACGGTGGAGTTCTAACATTATACAAAGTACGACTTTGACATAATCAGCTCATAAATGGTTTGTAAGGGCTGCTTCTTGGAGATGGCCAGTGCATGCTTACTAAAACATTCTTGATTTAGCAAAATAGCTTAAAATGACGTTTTGATACTCAATAGTTCTCCAAATCATATAAAAATCCTCATTTAAGTGCTTATTTTACAATTTTGATGATTTTGGACTGATTACTTATCAAAACCCCTAGAAATGACTTTGTTTTAGTTTTATGTTTCAACACACAATGCATGTGTAATTTACAAGGTCACAATCAGAAAATTGCTTGTCACAATTTTATACTTCAACTGGTGAAAGACCGAAAAGAAAAATCTCTAACAGCGCATATAAGAAAAACAAAACAGTTGACAGTTATTCTACCAGAAACAAAGCTTTTGGTGGCAAATGTTCAGCCTCAGGCATAAAAAAAAACTCACATACTTAAAGTACCTGGAGAGTCTGTGAGGCTTAGTCATTTTTCAAGTATTCAATTGTTCTGTTTCTTATTTTAGTACAAATGTATTTATTTATTTATTTTACAGGTCTAATATATATATATATATATATATTTATATATATATATATATATATATTTATATATATATATAATCCATGTTCAAACTCTTCATAGCCGAAATTTCTTACACAATTTTTTGTCATATGTAGCTTTACACGATGTGAAATATGTAACATGGAATAAATGTAACAACAGTTTTAAATTATTATTATTATTATTATTATTATTATTATTATTATTATTATTATTATTATTATTATTATTATTATTATCATCATCTTCACAATAAAGGATTATAAACTGTTTACAATACTAGCTGCTGAGCTGTTATATTCTTACAAATTGTATTCCAATAACTCACTCCTAATAATTTCATGTCCTCTAATTTTATTCGTCTCTATATGATACATAATATAATTCATTGTTCATTAATATAATTCATTGTTCATTTTTTACTATTTATATATATTTATATATATATATATATATATATATAAGTAGGGATTCCAGAGTAACATATACAGCGGATGTCCCGAAAGTTACTGTGCAGTAAATTATCACTTACCTTGCTGTAGTTCTTCCTATAGCAGGTGTTGGAATTTTCCCCTATGGGCCTGAAGACATGTCTGGATACGCCTCTTCATATGATGATAATAATATGAAGAGGTGTGTCCAGACATGTCCTTAGGCCTGTGGGGGAAATTTCCAACTTATGTCATAGGAAAAGCTGCAATGTGGTATGTGGTATTTCACTACACAGTAACTTTTGGACCATACTGTATAAATGCATGTTAATGAAAATAAAATCATCATTTGTCATCCAAAAGTACACTACAAGGTCCTAAAACATAATGTTTAAAGGAATGGTACATAATGCATATTGTTTATGAAAAGTGGTCAGGATGACCCCTGATGGACTTTCTAGGTACCGGTATACATGGGCTTGAGCTTCCTAGTTTTACCCTTGCTATATTGGCTCTATATTTATGTTAAGTTGAAAGTTGATCTGTCTGGAAGAGAAAACCCAATTCCAGATGAGCCGGAAAATCAAAATTTGACAGGAAGGGTTGGATCCCATATAACAAGGAAAATATAAGATTGGGAAATTTCAAAATGGGGCTCTGAGAAATGGTGGGCCTATAATTAGAAAAAAAAACTTTTTAAATGAAATGTAAAATTAGTTTGGCAGATAGGTTGAGAGAAAATTCCAGATAGCCATTTTTGTCTTAAAATTAGAAATTTTTTAGTTAGGAGTTGTTTTAATGGCGATTTGGAGGTTACAATTTCCAAAAATAATAGAAACAACTACTTATAATGTATGGTAGAAAGCCAAAATTCGGCAAGATGGTATAAACGCTCCAAATAGGCCTAAGAATCAAAGACTGAATATTTTAAATGTATAAAATACTGAAAGCAGGAGTGGGGGGTATTAAGTAAAAAAATATATATTTTAGGTGAGGCAAAAAATTTAAATTTGCCAGGAATGTAGAGGGATTAGTCAAATAACAAAATGAGTGTTATATATTCACAAGACAAAGGATCCACGACAGTTGTAATGAACAAAGATGATTACATCGCAGAAGCGCACAGACAGCTTTCAGACTTATCCACATACCAAAAAATTGAGTATGATCCCACTGTCAAATTTTCCAACCAACTTCAAGAACTCATCACTAGAGAGACCAAGCGACAGAACCTTTCGCCACCCATGGTCCAGATTCTTCTACCAAAAAACCCAATAATGCCTAAATTCTACATGCTTCCAAAAATTCACAAAGATACTGTACCACCACCAGGAAAGCCTATTGTCTCCAGCTGCGGATCACTTACAGAAAGAATTTCAGCCTATGTCGACCTACAAATGCGACCATTTGTTACCGAACTACCATCCCACATCAAAGACACCAATCATTTCCTTCAAAAACTCAATAGCCTTCCACAAACTTTACCTCAAAGGGCCAGTTTCATAGTCAGATTTAGTACGCCTCAAGTGCGGCGCTATTCTAAATACAAGACGTCACCTACCTGAAATCGAATGGAATGGGCCAGTTTCATATGCGAAACTGACCCATTCCATTCTGGTTTAGGTAGGTGTCGTCCTGTATTTAGTATCGACTCGCACTTTAAGCATACTAAATCTGACTATGAAACTGGCCCAAAGCACCATACTTGTCACCATCCTAGTTGTGTCATTGTATACTAACATTCCTCATGTTCATGGCCTGGCTGCTGTGGAAGATTTTCTCAACAAGCGTCCCATCAATACCACACCGACAACATAATTTTTTCTGGATCTCACTAAATTTATACTAGAAAAGAACAACTTTCAATTCATGGATCAGAACTTCATTCAAACTAAAGGCACAGCGATGGGTACAAGGATGGCACCTTCATATGCCAATCTGTTCATGGGCAAACTGGAAAAAACATTTTTTGACCACCAAACCAACAAACCACTTTGCTGGCTTCGCTTCATCGATGATATATTCATGGTGTGGACAGCTGGCCGAGACAATCTAACTTTATTTTTAAACAACCTAAACTCCTTTTCGGCTCTGAAGTTCACCTCAAATCAATCCCACGAGCTGGCGACATTCCTTGATGTGGACATTAAGCTGTCGGATGGCCACTTCACAACTTCGGTACTTCTTAAACCCACTAATAGACAACAATATCTGCATTTTGATATCTGCCACCCAGTCAACACTAAAAGATCTATACCATACAGTCTTGCCATACGGGCTCACCACATCTCCTCCGATTCAGAAAGTCTTCAAAACCACCTTGAAAACTTTCAAGAAGCCTTTACAGAAAGAGGATACCCTAAACCTCTCACTAATAACCTACTTTGACTAGCTGAAACTCCACAGTCACCCAAACCTGAAAAACCAGATACTATACCCCTAGTAGCTAAGTACTACCCAGGCCTACAAAAGATAAACAAAATATTAGCGTCAGGTTTTCACATATTAGAAGCGTCCAGCCGTACTAACAATATTCTCAAAAAACCATCGGTCCTTGTGTATAAACCGCCCCCATCACCTAGAAATCTTCTGGTACACCCTAAACTCGAAACTGAAAATGACACAATCTTCATTCAACCACAACAAGGCTCTCGACCGTGTAACAAAACAGTTTGCAAAACCTGCCAAATACATCATCCAGCAGCCACATTCTCTAGCAACATCACCAACTCCATCTATACCATCAAAGGCAGTCACACATGTGAGTCCAGTAACCTAATTTACCAACTAGAATGCCAACAATGTACTGCACAACATGTTGGCCTCAACACTGAAACTCTCTGTAAACGAATGAATGGACACCGCCATGACACTAAAATTAAGAATCCAGAAAAACTAGTTTCAGCACACGCCTCCAATCATAACCTCAACTTTGAGGACTGCTACACTGTCAAGGTGTTAAAATCATTCCACAAGACACAATGTAATATATATCAGTTAAGAAAATGGGAACTGGCAATCAATGGATCACAAAGTCTAGAAAACCACCTAACCTAAATATTCGCTAATTTCAACCCAGAGACTACACCAGCACTACCTACCATCCATATAGTAATAGAGAATCACTCGAGGAATTTCAACTCCACCAGAGAGGTTTTGATTCTTACCAATCAAGTTGACATCACTGAAGACAATATCCTGTTCAGTCTAATTACTACTAATTCCTGAGGAAGATGCTACAATAGCATCGAAATATTGAAGTGTGTGTAAATATGTGTTAGTGTTTTTACTTTTATTTGTGCTCTACCATTTTCCTAATATTCTATCATTTTATTTATTACTAAATGTTTTTGCTCAATGCGCTTTTTTCATACATAATATTCCCTATTTAGAAAGAGACCTGAAAAAGGGTAGGAGGGAGTTAGGTTAAAAGTTTGAATCTTTCCAAAATTACTATAAAATCTTCTTTTTGGTATAAAAGAAAATTTTAATTTGCCACAATAAACATAAAAGCTGGAAAATAAAAAAAATAGATACTAAAAAAAACTTCTCGATGTGGTGAAAAAAATGATATTTGTATAGACAGACAAGAAAAATTTAAAAATAAAAGAATAAAAACAAATAAAGAATATATCAATGGGATTTACTAGCATTGTGATAGCAAAATAAAAAATATAAGTGTAAATTAGTGCCTAACTAGCAGCGACATAACAATTAAAATAAATAATTTCTGGCAACACAGCTCAATGAACTGGGATGCTCTTTGGAAAACCATGAGGCTTATTATTCAATATGTTTCTTTAGCAGAGGATATTATTTATTTATGCTCTTTGGTGAACTGTGATGCTCTTTTATCCTAAATATTTCAGTGACAATATTTATTAGTTAGTTTATCTTATTTTGTGATCGTGCTTATGTAAAAATTATATTGTTAATGGGCTGCATTTGTTTGTGCACTCAGTTTGTGAATAAGGTTGTATCTTATCTCAAATAATTAATTTGTTTTAGTTTATAATTACCTTGATTGGTTTGTAATTGTCATAGTTAGCTCAGTATTGTACAACTAGGAACTATCAAAAAGTGGGCAGGTGAATGTTGAGCTTTCTAATTTGATATAGTTTTGGTGCTACCCAACAATGAAAAGAACGTTTCAAACTTCTAGTAGTTTATGATATTCGTGTATTGGGAAAAATGATTCATTGTCATTAATGTTATTATTTGGGTGTATTCCAGAGGTTTAACGAATTACATGCCTGGAATAATTCAAAACCTATAGCTTTGTATTTTGATTTTTAATATAGAAGATATACTATCTACACATAATAGATCGGTTAGTCTGAACATTCATCACTCTAATTACCTGAACTAATGTCAGATTTCCGATAATCATGCTCCATTGTTCTTTAGTGTCTTCCATATGGCCAAGATTTGCTTCAGTCGACAATCGTGATGCCAAAGTCATCTCTAAATTGCCTTTCAGCCCAAGCAATGCCGGAACCAAAATTATTATTTCAGGAACATTAATAAACACTTTCCATTTCTGTAAAAATATAAACAAAACTGGTTTCACTTCATGAATAGTTAGTATTGCCAAAAAAATTAACAAACATTACTCTGATTAAACTAGGACTCAACTAATTGTCACCTAGTGGCATGGTCTAAACCATCACTCTCATGTTAGACTAGACTGCTGTTGATGGGGAGATGGGGGTTTGAATCCTGGTCGGGTGTACTGGGTGATTTATCCCCAAATGTGTACTTCTCTTCACAAATTCTGGTGTGTTTTCTTTAAATTATAACTTACTCCTCCCTAACCCATTAGTGTAAATATTATGAAAGCCTCAAGGTGTAGTAAGACTAAGACAAAAAAAAATGCACCTTCTTTGTGCAAGTGTTATAACGACATTACAAAATTAAATAAATGATAAAAAAAAAATCATTGAATATTAAAGTTTAGCTTGCTCAGAGAGTAGTTTTCAATTTTCTGCCTATTTATTTAGTTGCTCTTGAGTAATTTAGGCAGCTTACTTGAAACAAAATCATTCATGCTTTTTTAGAATAAACTTAACGGACAGAATATTTCAAATGTGGTGAATACAAAAAATACTGTTATAAAAAGAGCTTAAGGTAAGCCACGGTATGAATATATTTCTATTGGGAGACTTCATATTGTACTATACGCTCTGTTTACCCTGAAGGCTTGCAGGCTTACCTTGTTTGTTTCCAAGATGATAGAGCTTATAAGATAGGGCCATAGAGAGAATGCTACCTTTCAGAATAAACTGAGCTTACACTTTGTTTACAGTAAAAGGTAACATTATTACCTTGATAAATTTCGCTATGGACCTACTCCTACCATATAAACTGACTATGAGTGTAATCAGGCAAGGTAAGTTTCAGGCTAGTTATAGTATGTACAGACAATCAACTGTTTAGTCACAGTGCACTATTAAAGAACAGTAAGAAACCAATATAAAGTCTGAAAAATAGACGGTTAAAGTCCTTATATTTAGTATTTCTATTAAATAATATTAACCATAGAAAAACACTTTTATAATAGAGAGTATATTTTTATAAGCCTCATTGTGAATAGTTTGCCAATTGTCCTCTCTAACAATTAGAGTACCCAAAAAATTCAACCCATTATTGTGTTATTCATATAATACTAATAGTATTTAACCTGCACATGGTCGAAGAAAATGCCAGCGCAGACCATACCCATACCAGCAATGAAGAATGGTACCACCACCTGACAGCCTATACTGCAGTGAGTTTCCTGAGCTGGCTGGGGATGGGTGATGCTTTGAGGACCATTAGAGCCAGGGATTGTAAATTTATTCACAACGTCTGGTAAGGATGCGTCTTCTAGCTCTGCCGATGGCTCAGCTGTCACATCTGACAGCGGAAATGGGAAGTCTTTGTCACTTTGAGGTCCCATTTCTCCCCCTTCGTCTGAAAAATTAATGTTATACAATATAATATTATTTCTTTAAGTTATTTTTTTATTTTCAAATGTAAATTATTTTCTTTGATCTGATAATTTCATCAATACATATGTTCATTCATAAATGTATCTGCATCTTTGAGGGGCAAATTGTGAAGGAATTAAACAAAGGTTGGTCACCCTGAAACTTTTTATGTTAAATGCGCAATTTATGTACAATTATTAAATAATCAAAATTGGCCAATTTGTTTCAACTCGGCCACTGAGAGAAAATGTTATGCTATAAGGGTAAGCCATTTTCTGTTTATTTGTTAATTTGCACAACATGTTGAGTATTCATTGGATTTACAATTATTTTTTTTAGCACCGTGTCTTACTGCCCATTCAGGCTATACACCTATTTTCTAATTAAATTAATGTGTTAGGAATTAGAAAGGCTGAATTTAGAGGAAGTATACCTGCATTTGCGTAGAGGGAGAGTGGAAAACCATTTATGGAAAACCACCCTCAATACACCCGACCGGAATCGAATCCCGATTTACCTGCCTTCAGCAGTCCAGTCTATTGCAAATGTTGGGCCTTAGACCATATGACCACCAAAGGGGGTGTATGAAAATTAACAAATATTTATTAAATTATTAAAAAATTAATCAGACTCTTGAAAAGCTCAGTTTTAATAAAATATAAATTTTTTCAAGTAATTCACAAAAAATTATGGTCATAGAATAAGTTTCAAGATAAAATGATGGCTGTGCTGTGATGAGTGATGACAACTTATTGTAATCAGTAGTCAAGTGGCTACTCAAACTGACAGTTATTTCAATATAATATAGCCTTGCTTTCCAGATCCCAGATAAAATGATTAGCTTGTGCTTCACTGACAAAAAAATCCAGTTTTAAATTTATATACCCTCTCTAAAAACATTTTTATGATTTAACTGTTTCATCTACCGTTTTGAACTTGGTTTTCCTACAGCTTTTTATAGAGTGTTTAAACTGCAAGGATTTTTAGAGAATATTTTAATTGCTAAGCTTGAAAAAGAAGTTTTTAAAAACTGTACACAGCTTTTTTTTTATGATTTTAAATAACTTAATATATAGTTATGTTGTAGTTATAACTAGTATAGTAGGCCTATGCTTTAGTTATAATTAGTTTTCCATCAACTGAATGAACTTATTTTCTTAAGTACCAAAATGCACAAGTTAAGTTTTTCAATAGGTTGTATTACAAAAATGTATCAACAAAAATGAGAATGGTGAAGTTGATATGAAATAACAAATGTGAATGGAGGTACATAAGTCCAGCCAACAAGCACATATTTTGCTTCCAAGCAATTAAGTCCCTCTTACTCACAGTAATACAATTAAATTAATTAAATATTAGATGTTAAAGAAATAATGCTTGTGTAGAGTTTTGGTTGAAATTAAATAAATAATTTGATATTGACTTTTTTACTTGCTCATATCAAGAGAAAGTATTGTAATAAAACATAATCTCTTGATTATGATGAATTTTTAGGTTTTATGTGTACCCAAACCCAAAAAATCAGATTTTAACATTCTTGCTGTCACCATGTCTGTATGTCTGTCTGTGTCACATCGTCAGACTGTCAGTCCTTTTCCATGAATCCAGAGCGGTTGGATACTTAGATTTTATAGGACTATACCTCAGGATATTTATTTGAGGTTGACTCTACCCTAAAATTAAAGATAGTTAGTTTACTGATGGGTGATTTTTTTGAATTCCAAATTTTTTGAAAATTACTCCAACAATTTTGTTTAAAATGCATATCCAGGATTTGTTTGACATGACAAATAGCAGTTTTATATTGGTTTTCGAGCAAACATTCATTGAAGTATATAGTGAGGTGAAATTTTAAAAATTAAAAATTCTTCAAAAATGGCTCCAAAGATTTTTTAAATGTATATTTGTGAAGTGTGTGGTATGAAAATATAACACTGTTTGCTTGTTTTTTTGGGGGGTAAAAACTTGTTCATAGGTAATTTGCTAATGAGATATTTTTAAAAAACCAGAACTATTTGGAATTTGTCTCTAATAGTTTGGTTTCAAATGTGTATCTTGAGAGTGTTTTTCATGACAAATAGCACTGTATAGCGATTTTTTGATTTATGGTAGTTTACTGATGACCGATAAAATTTTTTTTGAAATATTTAAAAAATTGATCTAACAATTTGGTTCAAAATGGGTAGCCTATGTAGTAGGTTTTTAGAATATTTTTTTAGCACTGTGTAATATAAATAATTTTATTCGTTTATTTTTCCTATAGTATTCATTTACTAGTAATTTACATATGATATATTTTTACCCT
The DNA here is from genome assembly GCA_902151455.1 of Timema bartmani. Classification (NCBI taxonomy): domain Eukaryota; kingdom Metazoa; phylum Arthropoda; class Insecta; order Phasmatodea; family Timematidae; genus Timema; species Timema bartmani. The sequence continues at coordinate 25,745 of CABFWB010000817.1, forward strand.
CCCATATCTAGAGAAAGTATTGTGATTGTGAAAACTTTCTACCTAAAGCTCTTGATAAAAATTTACATTTTGTGTGTGTTCATGCCCAAAAAAGTGGATTTTACCATATGTCTTTCTACCATGGATCCAAAATGGTTTTATTGGATTTTGTTCAAATTTATATTTTAGATTTTACAGGGATATACCTCAGAAAGGTTTATTGATTTGACCCTAGTCATCAAATTAAGGATAGTCCTAGTTAACTTATGAGGGATTTTCTTTAAGTCCAAATCTTTCAAAAATTATTAATGATTTTGTTTAAAATGAATATCAAGGGAGTGGGTGGTTGACCTCCCCAGTAACAATGTATACTTGGTTCTTAATCATTAGTGCATTTAACCAAACGTGGATCTTATTTTTTCTGGGTAAAACACCTCACTGTTTCTCTTATTTTAATCAATGCTATTCAATACGTCTATGTGCAGATGATAAAACAAATTGCAAAGTGATTTAGTCATTTTTGAGTCATACTTAATCTTAAATGTGTTTTTAGTTTACGATGTGAACTTAAAACTTCTTTCTGCCTCACAAGCTGAATATGGCAACACAAGTCATTGAATTAACCTTTCGATATTTGAAAACTGATTCCTAACTTCAGGTACCATCACACGGAAAATACAATCTTCTCAACACCCGAAATCTGATTTTGTCTTAGGAACATTTATTGTAAGTTAAAAAAAAAAAGATATTGTGTCTATCTCAGGGTTATTCACCGATATAAATACTTACTTCTCCACTAAAAAAAAAGTTTTCTGATTTTATGTTTTAATTCCTGATTGGTTGAGCCTATTATCGAACCACTTAATGGAATATCAATTATTTTGTAATATTCCTGTAAGTATATAAAATGCCTCAGCAGCAGATGTACAACAATATACTTGGGATGGACCAGATTTTTTATTTTGATTAAAATCTGTCCATTTTAAACACCAATTGTGCTTCACAACAAAATTGATACTACAATATTATTACTATGAATACCACAATTAAAATAATATATCACAATGATAACCCCACCAACAAAATCTTATATTAATGTGAATAACAGAACTGTAATTCAAAATTATACATTTACTGACTTCTACAACAGCACAACTAAATGCTCACAGCTAGCTAAAACCAATGTTTCTATAGTATGATTTTGGTAGGAAAACAGTAGAAGTTAGTTAACTCAAGTTACTAAAACAATTTTAGTATATTCATACATCAAATCATGCTATATCCAGCTGTCACTTTTGATATATATTATCAACAACTATAGAATGACACAAATAATATAGTAAAATGTTATCAATGCTGGCCATAAAATATATGTATATGTTTGAATTCTCTCTACTGTTCTTCCAATCAAAATCAGGGTAGGCCCATAGCTGAGTTTCCGTTCACAAAGTGTGTGTAGCAGCACTCGCAGTTGGTATTTGAAAGCAGCAGGTGTGATGCTTTGAAGGATGGAATTGAATAAGTAAAGCTACTATCACACGACACTTGCTTGTACTAGAAATCAAGTGTACTAGCTAGCGCATAGATATCTGTATACTAGTTAGTACAATAGAAACGGGACTAGAGTATTCACACGATGCTGGTTTGGTACTAGGTTCTAGTGCAAATATTTATGGAACGTCAGAGATTAATTTTCGATGCAGCAGCTGCATTAATTATTAAAAATGATATTGGAAACTATGAGAGGGAGCGTAGGAAAATAGTATGGGCACGGGACTGGCTGGAAAGACGAAATAATGGTCGCGGGATGCTAAAAATGATACATTCGGAGGTTAGGTAAGATTCGGGGTGACACTAACGTTCAATATCTCCCTAAATTTGTATTAATTTATTTACGATGTGGTCAGAGGCCCCTAAGCCCATGGGTGTCCAAGTACAGTATCCTTGATAAAAAAAAATGTTCCTTTTTTAGGCCTACGCACAATTTATATTCTAAAAAAACAACCACCCAAGGCTGGCATGCTATCAAGTTTATTTAGATTAAAATTGGGTCTGGAACACAGTTTGTCGTTTTTAGATGACATGTTTTTAATTAAATAGATTGTTATATTGTGGCAATTTGGTATTATATAAACAAGGATGCTTAGAATAATTTTCTGTCAACAACAAAATCTTTTCCGATGACCATGTTGGCACTATTTCTACCATTTCTCTACACACAGTCTCAGCGTGCATTGATTGGTCGAATTACACAGACTAGTGTCGGAACTAGAACGAAAATAGCTCCTGTTACATCCTCACAACTAGTATGGTAGCCAGTACCAAGAGGCAGAACCAGTATACTTTTTCTAATTCACACGACGCTAGATGATGAATGCTATCAAGTTTATTTAGATTAAAATTGGGTCTGGAACACAGTTTGTCGTTTTTAGATGACATGTTTTTAATTAAATAGATTGTTATATTGTGGCAATTTGGTATTATATAAACAAGGATGCTTAGAATAATTTTCTGTCAACAACAAAATCTTTTCCGATGACCATGTTGGCACTATTTCTACCATTTCTCTACACACAGTCTCAGCGTGCATTGATTGGTCGAATTACACAGACTAGTGTCGGAACTAGAACGAAAATAGCTCCTGTTACATCCTCACAACTAGTATGGTAGCCAGTACCAAGAGGCAGAACCAGTATACTTTTTCTAATTCACACGACGCTAGATGATGATGTGCTAGCTAGCACACTGGATTTCAAGTACGGGCTAGTGTCGTGTGATACGGGCATAAAACTATGTAGAAACAGTTCTCCTAAAAATCAAAAGATTTATTGAGAAACCCGTTGACTTGGCAACACAGGCTGGAACTAATAAGTGAAAATTTTGACGAAACATAAAGAGTATAGACCCAATTCCTTCTAGGCAAACGTAGGAGTTGGGAAGAGAAAGGAACTATTTCCAATAAAAATATAAATTACACGTAGTCTTGTCTAATGATTCTCGGAACTTGGAAAGTAAAGTGTCAATCTTCGCTAGATAAGAAGTCAAGCTGCAAAATGCATACTAACATTAACAAAACTATGTTGTACTAGCTTATTTTTGAAATTGACTTCATTATATCCCCACTGTGTGAACCAGTTTTTCCCAGATTTAGTAGGTACTTTATTAAAAGTTTTCTATCTATGCAGATTAATGGGGGGAGTACGTGTCCCCCTTGTCAGCCCCCATTAAAGACACCCATGGGTTTGTCCCAAATCACAAATGAGGGCATAATATTATTTTTGTTTTCATTTATTTGAGGTATAACATGTACTTTCTGAACTAACAGATTATATCAGCACACAATCATTTCTATGAGCAAGAGCGAAATAGCTTGCCAATTTTGCCAGAAATGGTATTTTCACATACCTTCCAGGGTTCTTTTACATGTCACAATTGACATGGGACCAACAGCTCTACTTCCCCTCTGAAGGAAGTTTTGTTATGGATTTTTATCTATCAAGAAAAATCCGTTGACCACGGCTGGGTTTGAACCCACAAACGTTGGATCCTGAGGTTAGCGCTTTGCCCCAAGACCCCTAAGGTCAACCAAGGGCATAATAACTTTGATAAAGATAACTTAACAAGTAAGACAATGGGTCTATTTTATTTAATCAAACACATTAAAAATAATTCTTATAGTGGAAAATTTGGACACGCCTGCCCTTAAAGGGGTGGGCTGGTAAGAAATCAATAACAGAGCCCGTAAGGGTCCTTGTAGGCAGGGGTGGACCAACAAATTCCAAATGACCTGGGACTACAAATATGATTGCCCTTAGCATATATTAATATCCACCAATGAAGCTATGTTTCAGTATAAGCTGAAGTTGTGCAGTGAAGTATTTATATCTTTATTATTAGTTAATTTAATCCAAAGGACATTTCAGCTACATTATCGATGATCAGAGATACTCCTATTGACACGAGCAGAAATGATTCTAAATGCTTGGACAACAGTTGAATGTCTTTATTGATATATTTAAGTTTATAAAATGATACTCCCCTTGCTACTTGTGTAGATCCATAAACAGATGATTTTACGTTTGTTTATCAAAAACACCTAGAAACAACAAACGGGATGATTTTAAATTTAATGCCATCACATATGTTTCACAAATGATGTATTGTGGGCACCTCAAAAATTACTCACTAGGACTTTTGATTAAAATTTAATAAAAATAATAATTTTGAATGGAATTAATTTATTTATTTTAGTTTAAATAGTTGCGACAGCTCAAATCCAACCGGCCCACTTGGGTATCTCCCAGTGTCCCGGCGGCCCAACCCACCCCTGATAGTAGGTGATTATTTGTGTTTCATGTTTTGTCGGGACCAAGCCATTTGCTGCAAATATAGATAAATATGAGCTGGTGATAATTATAATAGTAGAAGTTAAGGTTACATCCATTTCCAAAAAAAGTACAATTCAAAACTGTCAAATAAAGCTGGAGTCGCAAGTTAACAATTATCTTTTTAAAGGTATACCTTTAGTTGGGTTATTTCAATTATTTGTTTATTATAGCGATTTTATCTTATTAGTATAGGCTTCCAGTGCATGCGCAATTAACGTCAATTTAACCCTTATTAATGTTGCGTTTTAATTTGGTTAGTTCCAATACATATTTTTTTTAAATAGGGCATTATTACGGATTATTTAGATAAATCAATTATTACCATAGTCTTATGACTAAGGTTACTTTTATTTGTTAAACAGCAGAAATAGCAAATAAGCTTCCAATTAACATAGTATTTATTAACTTCCTTTTTATATTTCGACAATATACCTGTGTCTTCAATTTCCTTGACTCTTAAGCCTAATATGCACTTGGAAACATTGTTGGCAAACATTAAATAAACCTTGTTTCTTGTCCGGAATTCAACGAGGAAACATTGTTTCCTGTCTAGAATTCAGTTGCGTGTAATATGTCGGCCGAGGATTTTAAATAATTCTTGTGCGCTTTAGGAGATTGCACACGAAGGGCCTTTAACTTTTTTTCCAGTTCATTTACACTTTACTGAAAACATTTTACTTATTTGGTGACTGGTGAAATACGCTTAAAAAGTGTGTTCTACCTATCACTTTTATAAGATTGTACATAAAATTTACACAATTCAAAGCCTTTTTTTAAAAAGATGATTAGTATAAAATGATGTGGTGCGATTCTTTTCAAACATAATATACTGAACAGCCAACAGAATGACTTCCTGGTTGTCGACATTTATTTATCGCCTTCTAGCAGCTTTCTTCAATGGAGCAGAGCAAACTTTCTTGATTCATATGTTTTCGATATAAATGTATTGTTGTTTTAATTATCGTCTCCACTTATTTTTTATTTTTTGTCTCTTGTCTCTAGGGACACAAATTTTGATTCGTTCAGGAAAATTGAGTGCCCCGATTCTGAAATTATACTAATTTATCTATAATCTTTTTAGCTATTTTTTGATATAGTTTCATAAATATTTGGACTATTTTAATATTTATATTCTATTCGTTGTAGGTTTCAGTGAGTGCTATATATATATATATATATATTTTTTTTTTCAGCAGCATTTTACTTGATGTTCTTTAAATAAAAGGAAACATTTCCTAGATATCTTTGGATGCCATGGTCTCATCAAAAACAAGCAGCGTGCTGTTTGTAAATCATGTGTGGGGATTTTTGAAATTTTCTTTCTTTACGTTCTGCCTTACGCAAGTGTAGCCTTTTTGTATTTAGAGTTGAGCTTTCTTGTTTTCATATCCTTCAATAGAACTTTAAATTTTATACTTACCAAACATTATTAACGTATCTTAATTAAGTGAATTAAAGTGTGAATTTAAATAGGGCCTGGTAATAACTCTACAATAATGTTCTTGGACTGTTAATGTTCTTGATATAGTTATTTACTTTAAGGTTATATATTTTTCTTATCTCTTAACGTTGGAGTAAATTTTTTTTCCAGAGACTATACACCCCTCTATATTGGATTTTAATTTAAACACTGGGAAAATATTACTTCTTTAACTTGATTTTAAGTAAATTTATGTGAAAACCGTTCATCCAGTAAATACTCATGAGGTGACTTCTTTATCAGATTTTCTAAAAGCCCTGGTAATTTTCCCATCTTATTTAATTATCAAACTCGGTCAATAAGTACATTTTTGCAAACTTCAATTTTGTTGTTGTTGTTGTTAAGTAGTAAAATCTGTTTCCAAGAATTTAACCCTTTCGACCATTCCTGCGAAACCTTCTTTGAACAATAGTAGTTAAAGAAACAAGGCCACACATAAATTCTTTCTGTTGAGAGAAGTCCCTAATTCTTCAACTTCTTTCTGTTGAGAGAAGTCCCTAATTCTTCAACTTCTTTCTGTTGAGAGAAGTTCCTAATTCTTCAACTTCTTTCTGCTGAGAGAATTCCCCAATTCTTCAGCTATTTTCTAAAATCGTAGTTTTCAATTAAATAATTATTTTATACAATTTTACTTCCGAGTATTGATTACATAATGTTCATTTCAGTCCCTTTACAACAGCTTGTCTACGAGAAATCATTTTTCCCAATCAAGTACGATATTTCTAACCTTAATCAGTGACATAAAATGTGAGCCTTCTGCACAAAAAATATTATATGATTTAACAATTATGAAGAGTTATGTTTTTGGTGGTTAAATAAGCAGTCATTAGTTCAATCTTCATTGCATTGAAAACTATATAATTAATATTATAGATTTAGTAGATATTAAATTGTTTGCTAACTATGCATTGCTTCAATCAAAATAGTTTTTTATTGTTATATACTTACATGAAATTTCCTAATTCCCTGGAATATAATTAGGTTCAACGTCAGAAATATCACTTTCCTAAGACATATCTGAACTCACTTAAACAAACTTAATAAGCCAACAAACATGTAGGCATCATAATATCATTACATTAAAGTATACTTTTCAACAACCACCTGTTGAACAAATTAACATTTAGACAATGTGACCACATGCGCAGCTGGAGACTGTTATGTATGTCAGACATGCACCACTATGGGCTAAACATTTTATTCGGTGTCGTCAGCAGAGTGAAACTATTATCTATTGGGGTAAACAATGAGTTGTCCCGCTTCCGTGGTCGCATGGTCTGTTTCCCTCTCGCAATAGTCTAGAGCTAATGACTGGGAGATCGGGGTTCGATCCAGATCGGGTATACTGGCGGTGGTTTTACACTCTCCCTCCACAAAAATGAGGGTTCAATTCCTATAAATCCAACCTTTCTAATCCCTAACCAATTAGAGTAATTAGTACATAGGCGTATAGCCTGAATGGGTAGTAAAACATTTTGCTGAAATAGTAATAAAGTACCCTCTAATGTCATTTTGACATTTGCCATTTGTCAAATTGCCATTTGGTTAATACTGTTAAACAATACCTGGATACAAAATGTAATCAAAACTGTCAGATCATGAGATATCTTTTTTTATCTTTTCACTCTTAAGTAAACTATTCTTAATTTTAGGGTAAGTTAGCTAATAAAAAAAAAAGCCTTTGAGGACCCTTATGAAAGCCCGAGATACCAAGTTTAGGCAGATAGATAAAATAATTTTGGCTCTAGTCTCAGTAACAAACTGAAAGAAGGATGGCATGGCAAAAAAAAAATGGGTTCATGGGGTACATTAACATCTATCACCGAACATGTGCACCTGGAAGAAAGAATTTTAAAATATTGACTATATTTACTTCTTACCCTTTCTAGCCTTTTTCTACTTTAAATCTATTTTACACATTTTAATCTGTTTATTTACCCTTTCAACCCTTTTAAAAATGTATTAACTATACGTTATACTCTTTTTACACCGATTAACCTTTTCACCCTAAAATATTTCTCAGGAGCTAAACCAGGTAGTTAATGTAATAAGGTATGAGATATTATCTCCGCAACGCTTTGAGATACAAAATAACTTAATCATATCATTGAAAAATTGTAGTACTATTAAATATAATACATCTTTATTTGAAATATATGTTTTATCAAACCTATGGTTTCTGAGCTATTGGCCAATATACGAGTATATTTAAATTGAAGTCTGGAAAATTGATTGTTATGCTCTCTGGTGAACAGAAATTTTACTTTTTTCTCAATGTGCTTCTGCAGCAATGTATATTATTTCGTTTCAAATATTTTATGAGTTTTGAGTAAATACCTCAATTTTTAGGCATAGGATTGAGGAAGTCTTTGCGGTACACCGTGCCATTAATTACATAATAGAACCCTAGCAACGTTAAACGTCTTTTTAGAGTCTCTTAGACCTGGTTTTAATACGGTTATTGTGAAGAACTTGTTCATAAAAATATTTGAATATGGGTTTTATGAAAATTTATAAGTATTTAGCCAATGTACAGACTGAATTAACTATTAATATAACCGATTTTTGATTTCACAACATTCAGTAATGTTATTACATATTATACATTTTAAAAATTTTTAAATATATTTTTTAGACAAGCATGGTAGTTAAGCCTACGTAGAATCCCATAATAATATTATTTAAAAACCAAATAAGCTAAATTAAAAGCTGTATATTAGCTTTGAAATTTTGTATGTATGGTATATATAGGCCGCTATATAAATTGGTTTTATAATGAAAAATATGCCTATTAAAAAAACCCAAATAAGGTAATAGCTATTGGGAGAGTGAACACTTATTGGCCTACCTGCCTTATTTATGTTTTTAAAGATTTAATTAATAAAAAAAATAGCACTAGATTAATACTAAATTTGAAGTAACCAGTTTTTTTTACTCAGATAGAATTTAAAAGATTGACTTAACCGTGTATCGATCGTTGTACCTCTGACTCTAGTATAACAAGATATAACCAAAGCTACTTGTGTATCAAATTTCACAAATTTCGATACAACCACCTTGTTCGCAACAAATGGAAGATTTATAACTAAGCCAAACTAATCTTTTAACGCGGTGCACTAACTTTTAACGCGGTGCACTAACTGCAACAATAGTGTTTACTTAGGGCTATCTTGTAAGATGGTGCGTTTGGCTAAATGGCTAAATTCTTGAAAAAGTCGTCAGCTTTCCAGTAATGTCGATTAGAAAACTCAGTCGCTTGCGAGTATCCAACATTCCGTAACACAACAACTCACAGTATAATATAAATATCTCAAAATTTGCTACTCACAACCCGGACGCTTCAAAACAAGTGTTTGATATTTATGTTCTGGCATAAAAAAGCAAGTTTTATTTGCTTTCCCTGAGTGAAATTTCCTTTCTGAACCCCGCATCGGTGGTGGCATGTTCTAGAGCGTCGCAATCGTGTTAAGACTGGATCACCAGTAGCAGGAAGATAGTGTTTCGAATCCCGGTTGGCTGTACTGAGGCTAGGTTCTATTAAAAGGTTTCTTACTCTCCCGCCAAGCAAATGCAAACACATTTGCTCTAAAATTCTACTACCCTGATTCCTATCAATGTCTCAATAGTGAAAAAGTGAAAAAATAAAATTAAGAAAATGACACCTGCAGGGTTGACTGGGGGTTAGGGGGGGGGAGGAAATTGCCCTCACTGAGATTGTATAATTATTAGAAGTAGTTTAATAAAAATAAGGGTAGCTGAGCTCCACCCAACAGTGTTCGGAACTAGCGCCCTAACATTGTCCCCCAACAGATGAACAGAGAGTTAGATTACATAACTAAATAGCGCCACCAAGCCACCTGACATGGCGCAAGCGTAGAGCGGCAGACAACGTTACTAATACATAGTTTTGCGCATGCGTGAGCAATCATTTCCAACGGCACACATGACACATTTTCAAGGTCATGTCCACCTGCTGTAGTTTAGTTATAAGCACTAAAGGCGTTTGATGTTGATTGTTGACACCGAAAATATTTTTTATGCTTGGTGCTTCCCCTGTGTAGTTGTATAGTGTTTATTTCGTATTATGCACTTTAAGGTGACCAGATGTCCCGATTTAGTCAGGTCATACTTTTTTCGGCCTTATGTTCTGAATTTTTTTTTTTGCTTCAGTAGAGTCAAAAATCTGAATAAAACATCTCAAATTTGACTAACTTAATCGAAAACCCCAATGATATCGGCTAAGTTCTAAGCATGTTTCTTATTTCCACAATTCCAAGGTGACCTTAAAAATCCACTTTTAAGGTTTCAATTCAATAGTAGGAATATTTATGGGTGCCACAAAGGTTTATTATTAAAAGGATGATCACTTGGGGAAGTTGTCAGCACTCGAACACCGAATGTCCACCACCACTTATTATTCAAATGAGACATCAATTGAGGTTTCATAACGTTTAATAAAGCATAAAAAACAATACATGATCTCTTGGACGAAACACGCATCGGGCAATAGTTCCCGACCATGTGCCTGCAGGATCTGTTACCGCAAAATATACACACACAAGTGTGCATCCCACCACGGAATAGTCAAAGAATGATTAACCAATCATCACCCGTACCCTCAAACCGAAATACTGTAAAAGCCAATCCTATAGAATTTAATCAAAAAAATCCTGTGGGCGCCTTTGCTTTCAGACCGTTAACAAACTTGGGACCAATGGATTTGTGGGGTGGATACGCTTGGTCTTCATATTCAGACACCCCCCAAACGTCATCCTGCAGGATTCAAACATGAAGTCCCTCAGTTCTAAACTGTTAAGATTGATACAATAGTGTTCGACACCTTTAATTAATTTTATTTATAACAATAGTTTTATCATGTATGTATGGCACAGCGTGTCTAAGGCTCCCCCCCCCCCC
>CABFWB010000817.1:36604-65611 GCA_902151455.1 Timema bartmani
CCCCCCTCCCCAAAGTGTTCTGAGCGCATTTAAAAAATGCTTTTACAACTATGACCAGATAATATTGTAGTTGATATGTTAGTCTATTAATAAAGTCCTTTTGTGGTAAACTATCAATTATTTTCTATAGTTTCCATATATTGGCTGGGGGAGGTGAGGGGAAGATTTTAATCAATATATTGACTACCTGAAACCATAAAATTAAAACTTAGTGGTTCAAACTTCTCTACATTATTTGAATTGAACACTGTACTATTATAAAACGTGCAAAAAGGGTAAAAAGGGTTGTAATTAAATCCAATAAAAACTTATTTAAGCAATTTTTTTTACCACATTTACCGTGCTTACCCCTTTTACGCTCTTTGCCCTTACAACCTTTTCACAATTTTTTTCCTCTTTTTGACCCATTTGACGCTTTTTAAGCTTTTCAAAATTTGTATTTATTTCCCCCCTTTAAAATTTAAATCCCTTTTCATTTTTATTAGATCTACTTTTTTCCCACTAAACCATTTTTGCTCTTTTGTGATCTTTTTGAAATTTGTGTCATTTTGGTCCTTTTTTGGACATTTTTGAAATTTCAGCCTTTTTGTCTTACTGCCCTTTTTGATTATATTTGAACCATTTTTACAACTTTTGGCAGTATTTTTCCCTTTACGCACTTCTTACACTTTTTTACATTAATTACCTGGCTTAGCACGTGAGGAATATTTTAATGTTAAAAGAGTTCAAAGGTGTAAAAAGGGTAAAAAGAATAAAATGTAAAGCTTATCAATTTTATAAAAGGATTAAATGGGTAAGTAAAAAGGTTAAAAAGTGTAAAATAAATTAAAAAGATTAAAAGGCTAGAAAGATGAGAAGTAAAAAATTAAAATTTTAAAATTCTGCCTTCCAGGTGCATAGGTTCTTGCACAAGTTCTATCATAACACGCTTTCCACACCTGTTTGAAATGTAATAGGCCTACTAAATCTATCTCGCAGTACTAATACATCTTCATTTTTACTTTCTCTCTATCTTACAGGTAGAGAAAGTATGGTGATCGTCAAAAAAATCGAACTCGAGATTTTGATGAATCTTGACGTTTCATGACTCCCTGAATACGAAAAAGTGGTTTTTGAATTACCGTCTGTCTGTCTGTCTGTCTGTCTGTACCTCCAACTAGAGCCTAAACTATTTTACCGATTGAGCTAAAACTTGATATCTAGGGTTTTCATAGGGTTGCCCCGAGGGGTTTTTGGAATTGGATATCTACCCCTAAAATTAAGGGTAGTTTACTGAAGGGAAAAAAGAGAAAAAGTCGATTTTCTCAAAATCGGCTCTAACGATTTTGATTAAATTTCATTTATGAACATTAATAAATATTCCAAACAAAATGGCTACTCTCAATATTTCGGCAAAATGGCTTTAAGGGCTCCGGTCTGATGCGTAAATTAACATTTTTTATAATAGCTCCGAAACTATTTGAGATATGAAATTACTTAGCATTACAAATATGTATATATATTTATAATACAAATATTTTATTCGAAACATATTTTTATAAAATCAATAATTTTCAATCTATACGCAATTATATATATATTTTTAGCTTTTTGGACATTAAAGCTTAAGTATTGCGATCGTAAAAAAAACTAACCTGAAATGTTGATGGATTTCGACGTCTCATGACCCCCCGAACCCTAAAAAATAGTCTTTGCAATGCCGTCTGTCTGTGTGTCTATTAAAACTTAAAATTAAGGGTAGTTTACTGAAGGGCAAAAAGAGAAAAAGTCGATTTTCTCAAAATCGGCTCTAACGATTTTGATTAAATTTCATTTATGAACATTAATAAATATTCCAAACAAAATGGCTACTCTCAATATTTCGGCAAAATGGCTTTAAGGGCTCCGGTCTGATGCGTAAATTAACATTTTTTATAATAGCTCCGAAACTATTTGAGATATGAAATTACTTAGCATTACAAATATGTATATATATTTATAATACAAATATTTTATTCGAAACATATTTTTATAAAATCAATAATTTTCAATCTATACGCAATTATATATATATTTTTAACTTTTTGGACATTAAAGCTTAAGTATTGCGATCGTAAAAAAAACTAACCTGAAATGTTGATGGATGTCGACGTCTCATGACCCCCCGAACCCTAAAAAATAGTCTTTGCAATGCCGTCTGTCTGTGTGTCTATTAAAACTTAAAATTAAGGGTAGTTTACTGAAGGGCAAAAAGAGAAAAAGTCGATTTTCTCAAAATCGGCTCTAACGATTTTGATTAAATTTCATTTATAAACATTAATAAATATTCCAAACAAAATGGCTACCCTCAATATTTCGGCAAAATGGCTTTAAGGGCTCCGGTCTGATGCGTCAATTAACATTTTTTATAATAGCTCCGAAACTATTTGAGATATGAAATTACTTAGCATTACAAATATGTATATATATTTATAATACAGATATTTTATCCGAAACATATTTTTATAAAATCAATAACTTTCAATCTATACGCAATTATATGAATTTTTTTAACTTTTTGGACATTAAAGTTTAAGTATTGCGACCGTAAAAAAAAACTAACCTGAAATGTTGATGGATGTCGACGTCTCATGACCCCCCGAACCCTAAAAAATAGTCTTTGCAATGCCGTCTGTCTGTGTGTCTATAAAAACTTAAAATTAAGGGTAGTTTACTGAAGGGCGAAAAGAGAAAAATTTGGTTTTCTCAAAATCTGCTCAAACGATTTTGATTAAAATTCGTATCTAGGCGTTGATTAAGATTATAAATAAACTGGCTATTTTCATTTTCCTATGAAAATGATTTTTAGGGTACTTTACAGAAGCGTTAATTTCCGTATCTCCACAACTATTTGAGAAACTAAACAACTTATCATTGCAAAATTGTAGGACTATTAGAAATAAAAAACTTTTATTTGACATATATTTTTATAAAAGCAACAGTTTCTGAGATATTTGCAAATATATTAATACAATTTTGTGAGCTTTAGTTGTAAACATATACTACTTAAGTCTTAACGCAATAATACTCCAATGCCATAGAGTAATTAAATATAAGTAAGTATCTAAAAAAAGTATGTTATTTTTCCTTAAAACTCTTAGGAGAAATGTTTGCACAGCAATGATCTATCTCCATTTTAGACTCAATAGTCAATATTTACATTTTTTATTGGTCAAAATGTATAAATGAATAATTAAATATCAATGCGATGATTTTAAGATGTGCAACACCTTATAAAATGTTAAAATTTTAACCAGAAATCGAAATTTTAATACGAGGTGTTGACCCTTGTGGAATCAGTTAAACTGTTTGAAATGCTCTTAGGTGGACAAAGATGCGCCTCTTTTCTCATTGATTCTATATCATTGTATATTATTTTATGGGTGTTATTATGTGGAGTGGGGATGATACAATGTGCATTATTCCGTTCAGAAATCTTACGAGTTTATAGAAAGAGAGAGAAAGTCTGTGCAGTGGGCCGTACCATTTATTTCGGCTATTAATTAATCTAAAAAATCAAATCAAAATTTTATGATTCCTGCTTCAAGGTGAACATGTTAGTTCCCAGGTGCTACTAATTTTTATATTTCAGACATTTGCGTGCGGTAAATATCACGCAACGCTCATGACAGACACAAACTCTTCATTTTATAATATAGAATATAGATGACTTTTTTAGAGGGGGCAGGGGGGACACATTTACACCTGATAGTGTGAACTGCAGGCCGTTCATATCTCACCGTATGAACCAAAGACCTTTCACACACCACAGTGTGAACTGCGGGCCTTTCATATCTCACCGTGGGAGCCACGGGCCTTTTACACGTCATAGTGTGAACGCAATTTCTTTCATACCTAACTTTATGAACCGTTAGTAAAACGTTAATGAAATATCCGGATTAATGAAATCTAAATGAAGGATACACTAAATTACGAATTATTTAAAAGACAGTGAATTTTTTTATAAAAAAAAGGCAACATTACCTATGTAAGCTAATGAGCAAATTAAACAAACAAAATGTAAATAAATCAATTTTTAAAAAATCCACTAAGCTACATGGATTGAATATATTAAAATTATAATCCTAGACTAGCGCGCAAGCCTCTATGCTCCTAACGAAAATATTAATTATGGTGTTTGTATGTGAGCAATGTTTCTCTCGGTCCGTTGAGACGATCCAAAACTTCAATTATAAGGAACAGAGGAAGTCGGTTTTTTTTAGCACCACGTCTTACTACCTGTTATCACGAAAATGAGTTAGGATTGAATAAAGTTTAATTCAGGGGAAGTGTACCCACATTTGTTTCGATTGAGAGTGGAAAACCATTTTGGAAAAAACACCCTCAATACAGTACACCCAACCGGGATTCGAGCCCTGATATTCCTGTCATCGGCAGTCTAGTCTAACATGAGAGTGAGGCCTTAGACCATGTGGTCATCGAAGGATGTAAGGCTTATTTTAAAGCACTGCGTAAAGATATGTCAGGATTTAGGAAGAGGAACTAAAATGAAGGATATCAGTCAGGCTTACTGGTGCCGAGACAGTGAGACTGATTGATGACTGGCGTCCTAATTAATGCTTTTGGGACCAACTGGATTTTAATAGATAGTAACAATGTATATGCAGCATAATAGAAAAAGAACATAAATGTGGGCGTCAAGCATGGAATATCCCACTTATAAACCTCAAAACTCGGTTAAAAGCTTGGAAAAGCTTTCTTGGTCTAATTTGCATGTATTGTACTTATTACACCGTATCTTACTACCTCTCTGGGCTATTTATTCTCTATGGGATGGAAATGGAGTAAGGGAGATAGAATTTAGAGGCAATGTACCCACATGTGGGTGGAGATAGAGTGTAAAACCATTTGTTAAAAACTACTCTCAGTACACTCAGTGGAGACTCAAACCCCTACTTCCCTATCTCAATCAAACCATACTAAGCTAGGTTGATGCCCAAGACCGTACGTCCACAGATGCGGGTAGTATACATGTCTGATATATATATATATATATATATCAGACATGTATACTACCCGCAAATACCTAGTACGACCCCTCGCCCCAATTTGACATTTGACCCCTTTTTTTGAAAAGAGAGTGTGTATTGTGATGATTATGCAATAGCGCAAAATAATCACAGCGCTGTGATTGGCTGAAGTCCCTGACTTGTGATTGGCAGTTGGCTTTCCCCCTTCCCCCAAGCGCTGACCCCCTTTCAGCGGTTTAAGCGGTTTATTATTGTTCAAACTAGTTTGTTCCTGTCTCATTTGTTTTTTGTGTGTGCTCATTGGTTTTTATGTGTGCTCATTGGTTTTTATGTGTGCTCATGGCTTTTTATGTGTGCTCATGGCTTTTTGTGTGTGTTCATGGATTTTTATGTGTGCGCATTGGTTTTTTATGTGTGCGCATTGGTTTTTTATGTCTGGGTAGGATTGGGATGGATGTTGTAGTTTATTTTCATTCATGGGTAGAGGGAACATGCAGTCCACGGCATCGGGCACTCCTCCCGCGGCGTGTCGGTATCACTAGTGAGGGCGCCGCACGAACCTCTCCTGACGGCTGTTTAGCGTAGAGTATGAGCAGCCGGTAGCGTTCCGCTTCCTCAAGACCCCTTTCGCTTTACCCCTCATTTCATCATACCCCTCTTCGTGAGCTCAGTGGGGGTCAAATACCTCGTGGTGGAAAAGTTTGATGTCGCAACAACCCTTAGCGGGAGGTGTTAGTACTAAACTGGTTATAAATGTTGAAAGCTGCTAGTAATGACCCTATTGAAGAGTCATTAACCCACCCCACCCAAGCCCTCTTGACGCATCGGGTCGTAGCCCTCTGAAGGCTCCAGCTAAGATGTGCTTTCTAACGCTCATTCCTGGGCCGATTTTTCGGAAAAAAACCTATTAAATCTACTTGTTGTGTTTCAGCGTTCTCCATGTACGGTAGCATGGATTCGAACTTTGATATTTTAGCCCGAATGAGAGACAAAATAATAAAGTTAGTGGTTATAGGGATGTACCATCATTTGTGCTGGGGTGTAATGTGAAAAGTTGTCTAACTACCAAGATGTAAATTAAAACATATATGTAGTTTAAGAAGAATCAAATAGCCAAAGCTTAAATTTATGCTTTTAGTGAGGATTACTCCATCTAGATATCATTGACACCTGGACACGGGAATCGAACCCGGGACCTTTGGCTCAACAACAAATAATTATCATGCGCAATATAGGGTTCTATCTCTTTTTAATAACCGGCTAAACCAATAATATAATTTATATGGTTAATTATTATGTCAGTAAACTTAAACACGTTGAAACACTATATTTTTGTTTTGAAATCATATTCCCTCGACAGATTGTCAAATTGATGGTTCCTATATGCCAGCGCTATCTGTTAAAGCAAAAAGAAACAGTGGGGGGTTGAAATTACCTGTTTCTAGATGTTAACGCCATCTGTTAGCTCAAACTTTAACTGAGCTCTTCAGGCAACGTGAGATAGCTGCTGTTGGGGGGGAGGGGGGGGGGCGAGAGAGTGTTGTTACCTTTTTATACAAATTTAAAAAAATGTTCTTTAATAGTTAAGGAGTGGCAAACTTACATATTAGACAATCTTTTGCGTCTAACAGTTTACCTCAGCAGGGATTTGATTCCAACTTTTTCCACCAGAAATAGATGAGCCTGATATTTAGACGGCGTGCCCACCTGGATTCTCACCTCGATATCTTTCGGTAGGATGGGAGAGATTTGAAAGGCCCTACATCGCTCACCGGCAGAGTTTGATGCTAGTGTGTGACCAGATGAAATGTGTACCAGCATTTTCTAGGGTTTGAAATATGAAATTATATTTATTAAGTAATTAGCATTTGTCAACCTATCAACCATAGTAGGGATTTTAACCCCAACCTCCTTATGTCACAGGGCGAGATGTGTACCCACATTTGCACGGTAGGAAAAAATATACAATATATGTTAGAAGGGTAATACTTGCAGGGATTTGAGACCCTACGTAGATACCCGGAAGAGTTTAACGGTTGTTTGGGGCTGGGCGAAAAGTGTACCAGCATTTTCTCGGCTTTGAAATGTAAAAGTGTATTTATAAAGTAATTAACCTTTGTAGACCTATCAACTCTAATATGGGTTTGAACCCCCTACCTCATTACGTCACAGGGCGAGAAGTGTACCAGCATTTGCGCGTTTGGAAAAATTAGTACGACCATGGAGGTTGGATAGTGGTCCTTCGTGGCATATTGGGCCCCAGAGCCAGCATCGGGGTAACACGTCCATGTTCGCCAGACGCTTGAGCACAATTGACGAGTAACGGTAAATCCATGCTGTTTTACATGACTCGGGCACTTGCTGATGAGGAAACAATAATATTGACCAATAAGAAGCTGACACCTTTACATGTGGCACACCCCATTGAGGCACCTATAAATAGACCTTGAAATCATTACATTCAGTCATTATAATTAATAATTGCGGTGAATAAATATCATAATGTGTTTCGACGCTGGAAATTGGATACATTCAGGTATGTATTAAAACGTTTTTTATGTTTAATTGGTAACTAATTTGCTTATTACGTCTTGGTGTACATAGGTATTTTCTCCTTTGATAGAGTCTCAAGTAGATACACCCCTGGCGCCTGCAGCCCTAACTCAACAGGCAGCATCCGATAGCCCAGACCCTTTAGCGCTTTTTAGAGAGGACGGAATTTGCCTGGCGAATAGCAACTGGTTCAAGGGTAATTAGCATCCTGCTATAGATTTTAGAGAATTGGCCGTGTTTTTTCCCCCGTGATAATAATTAATATGTATTTATTTAATTTCCGATTACTGGGATCCATACGGACTGGACGATGGCCTGAGGGACCACGTAGCGCCCGCAGTGGATTTCTCAGCTTGTATGCGGGCGCCACCCATTGAACCCTTGAAAGCAGCTAGGTGGAAAGGCGCCCTGTACCGGACCAGCTCCTAGAAGTGGTTGGTGCTCTGCCCCGCGTAGCAGGCTTCACCCCAAAGGATCCTACCGTAGCCTCCGGAATGATTATCAATGGTTTGCCTGATGTTTGGGGTGAATTGGACGCGATAGACCACCTAACATGTAAGTTTGCCATTCTCTAATTAGTGAAGAACATATTTTAAATTGGTATAAAAAGATATCAGCTACAAGTAACAATACTATAGCCACTAGGTTAGAAATAGAACAGCTTATTACACAAGATTTATTTGAGTCCTCTCCTCTCCCAAACCCACCGTTGTTTCGCAGGTATACCAACACCCTTTGTAAGCTAGCCGTTTCAAGTTCAACCAAAATACTCATAGTATAGAAGGTTATTATAATTTTTTTATTTTATTTATTACAAACAGGCAAATCCAAAAAAGAAAGATAAATTTATAATTGTCATTCTACCCACTACTTAAATTCACATTTGCAATGTGCTGGATAAAATTTTTAGAAGATATTCAGCCGCCACCTTAGCTCATTCGATAGCATATCTGTATACTAAACTATTGGTACCAGTTTCGATTTCCGACATGGCTAAAAAATGCTGGTCTGATAAATTAACAGCCAGCGAACTGTATTTTGTGGATATCCTAGTCTTAAGCTATACGCATTTTATGAATAAAATGGTGACCAGAGCTTAAGGCTGGAAAACAGTAATGGATCCAAATTAAATTATTATATTCAATGAAAAAGGTTTTATTTAATTCTAAAACAAAATTATTTCTACCAATAGAAAACTTAATTCTGACCATTAAAAATTACTTTCTAACATCAATATCTATTTTTACCAATTTGTGCTAAGACAATTTTTCCCCAATACCTTATTTAAAGCTAGATGTTTTGAATCATTAGCTTAGTGGGGATGGTAAACCTGTTTACATATCGAGCTAACAGATGGCGTTGCCAATTAACTTAGAGCTGACAAAATGTGCACTCTGTGGAGAAATTATATGGTATATGATTTTAAAGCGAGAAAAATGTAGATCTAATGTTTCAACTTGTTTTAAGTAGAGAGATATTTCTTACAGGCATTCAAATATACAGATATAATAATTAAATGGAAAAATTATATTATTGCTCTAGCCGGTTATTAAAAAGAGAGGAAAACCCTATATATTTGTTTTTCGAGAGAAGGGTCCCGGGTTCGATTCCCAGCATGGATGAAAATCTAACATTGGTGAAATGTAGATTTAACATTTCATAGTGATAAATTAACTGCCCTGGACTGTATTTTATACCTGTCCTAGGGTTCAATCGTATTTATTACACACACTTTACAAATTTTTGTTTCAGTTAAAGCAATTATGTTTAGGAACAAATTGTAACAATATATTATATTAATACCAAAAGTAATATATATTAATCGTAGCATTTAAAGAGGGAAAAAAACACGCGTAAATTTGCAGAAAATAAAATAAATATGATTGGAACAATTATATTTAAAGTGTTTACTTTAAAGTTAATTTGACACCTGTTTGAATTCAGACTTTTGTGTTTTTTAGATCAAATGGGTGTTGGAGATTCGGGAAAAGGACACGGTGCTTCATCCCCGCCTACCCCTTATCAAATGCTGCAGCACCGTCTCCAGCCAGAGAGAAGGTGGTGTTCAAACCCATGCTGCGGTGAGGCAGGCAGGATCCACGGTTCTCTCTCAACCCGTGGTGATGGTGGGATCATCTTTGGCACCATAGCTGGGAATTAGTGGCCCGATAAATCAGGTTGGTAGAGGTTTGCCTTAAGGCATTTCTCTTAGAATCGTCGAGGAGATAATTAAGCCATTAAAGCGTTTTTTTTAATGTCGGGCGTGAATTTATCACACAATTAGGAACGCTTGAAGGCGATCGTAACACTCAATCCTGGCTCGTGGAGCAAATCAATGCTTTGCTAGGATGTCTCCAGGATCACGGAGTTAGCGAGGAGGATCACGTAGGTCTGCTATCAGACAACACAGTCTCCTCGTCAAAACCTGTATTTGTGTCATTTAGACGAGCAGATCAGCTTGACGTGCAGGATGTGCTCTCTAATATAGAACGAGTGTTACAAAGCAATGCTTCGTTCCTCATTTAATCCCCCTTGTATGTCAGGCTACACCACTTTAAAGAGCCACGCAGGAGGGGTGGTCATAAATGTGATAAACTCTCTCCCGCTAGCACATATATACGTAATAACTAAGTAATCATTACGATTCAAAATAGCGCCGATACCCATTGTCTTGCTCGTGCATTGGTTATTGCCAACGCTGTGTGTGACGTTAAAAGAGAACCAGGATGCATGGATGTGAACATCGCTAAACAAATCAAAATTGGTCATCCTATTCAAAACTCAAAGCAGAAGAACTATGCTGTGATACCCGTGTGAATATTTTGAAAGGTCACTGAACTGAAACAATTTAAAACATACTTCTCCGAATACAAAATCACAGTGTTCAGGGAACGTCAGGGAAGACAGGTCCTATATGAGGGGCCTAACCCTCCCGAACATTCATTTAAGAGCTACATTGATTTGTATTTTCACGACGATAGCCAAAACAATTTTAATGTCATAACATCCTTGACAGCCACATTTAAGTGCGTGTACTTTTACCGTAAGTGCCGTGTTCCACTCAGCACAAAGAACAAGCACAAATGCGAATCCGCGTACAAAGAGTGCTACGCTAAAGCGGTTTGCAGTGGAAGTCGATCTGTGGCTTGTTAAGAATGTGGGCGTTGGTTCACAAAACAGACTCGTTTTGATAACCATAAACGTCCCGATTTTTGCAGAGGTCACATGTCAATCTGTGATGTCAAAAAGTTTGTGAGGTCTGTGGGAAATGTTTCAGTTTGGAATGATCAAATTATTCACACCGGTGTTAATGAGACTTTTTGTAGAGTATTATAGACATCTGGTCGTTTTGGTTATTTCTGCCACATCAAGCAGGCCCCATCCAAACCGTCACTGGAAAATAATAATTTCAATTTCGTATTCTATGATTTTGAATGCAGACAAGAAACGCTTATTCAAGGTGCGGCAAGCCCGTACTTGCACGAACCTAGCCTCTGTGTCCTGCAGACATGTTGTAAGGTCTGCCTTAATATCGACTTAAATTACCATCATTGCATTGAATGTGGGGAAGATAGGACGCGCATCTTCAAGGGTGATGCCACAATGGCTTAATTTTTTGGATTTCTAGAGCAAATTAAAACAACAAATTTTAAGTACATCACCCTCATAGGCCATAATCAAAGGGCTATGATGCAAATTTTATTTTAAAATAGATAATGGAGGTAAAAAAATGGACTCCAAAGCTCATAATGAACGTTTGGAAAATCATGTCCACTCGATAAGTCTCACTCCACTTTATTATCTCGCTGAACTTTCTCCCGATGTCGTTGTCCAAGATGTCAAAGACATTCGGCTTGGAAGATTCCTTGGTCAAGGGATATTTCCTCAATTTTTTTAATAAAAAAGAAAAAGCGGCGTATAGGGGTCCCTTGCCGCCAAAAGAAGGACTACGGCATTGTTGAGATGTCAGTTGAGGGAAAGGACAACTTTGAGAAATGGTATGACGTGCTGGTCAAAGAAACTTTTGTCTGATTTCAACCGCGAGTTGGAACTGTATTGAGTGAAAGATGTAGAGATCCTACGGAGGGCCTGCCTAAAGCTTAGAGACATGCTTATGGAAAAAGCAAAAGTGTATCCTTTCAGAGAGGCGTGTACGATCGCAGGAGCAGCCATGTTGGTTTACTGCAGAAGTCATCTTAAGGATAATACCATCGGTATCATCCCTTATGGTGGCAAACCAAAAGTCGCACGTCGCTGTACAATGGCTCTGCTGAGAAGCCCATCAACGCTGTGTATCTATCCTTCATGCGGGCAACTACCGTGAGGAATATTTATTAAGGCAACGTGTAGACGGCGCTATTAAAGCTGGGGATACCACCACCTTCTTCCAGTTCTGAAGCTGTTATTGGCACGGGTGCCATATCTGTTATCCTAACAGGACCACCCCTATCATAAACATGTGCCACGAAATCTTCAAGAGATGCGCTATGAAGCGACCAAGTCCTGAGTGGAAAAATTTAGGAATGCAGGCTACACTGTCATAGAGATGTTGGATTGTATGTTAAATGTGATGAAACGCACAGACAAGGACTTGAAACAATTTGTACTCCAGCACAAGGCAAGGAGCCCCTGAGTCCCAGGGACGCATTCTTTGGAGGGCTTTTACGAAGCAGACCTTTCTTATGGAGATAAAATCAAGTATTTGGATGTGTGTTCATTGTATCCTTACGTTTGTAAGTATCAAAACAAAATTTTCCGTCTATAGAGCAAGTAGAAGGCATAGCCAAACTTACCGTGACGCCTCCACGGGATTTATTCATGCCCATATTTCCTACACGGATGCACGACAAGTAAATGTTCAACTTGTGCAAGAATTGCGGGGAAGAGCAAAACAAAGACGCCTGTCAGGACAACGACAAGAAATATTGCTGGTTGACAGACGTCTGGGTCATTGACGTGATCCGAAAAACCGTTGAGAAAGGTTACACCGTTGAAGCAGTAAATGAAATGTGGGAGTACAATGTATCTGTTTACGATCATCAAACACGTTCTGGCAGGTTGTTTCACGGGTTTATTGATACTTTTTGAAAATTAAACAAGAAGACAGTGGATGGCCATAGTGGAGTACCTCACAAGATGAGAAATTAGCTTACATTCAAAATTATGAGAAGAGGGAAGAGGTAAAACTTGATTTCGGTTCGATTTGTAAAAACCCTGTTCTTCGCATTCTAGCGAAATTCACGATGGGGAAGGATTGGGTAAAGACCCGATTTACCACACGTAGCCGTTGTCAACGACTATCAGGGCATACACAAGTAATTGACGGATTCGTACATCACCGTGGACAGCGTCATTGATATTAATAATGAGGTTATGTTCCTCAATTACAAGAATGCGCGTGACGCGTTGCGCCCTAACCCTAACATGAGTGTGGCGGTGGCGTGCTACACAACTGCTATAGCTAGGTTGCACTTATACAGCATCCTTGAACAATTGGGGGACCGCGTTTTGTATTTTGATACTGATAGCGTTCTATTCACGGAACGTCCCGGCGATTGGAGTCCAACACCTGGAGACATTTTAGGTGACCTCACTGATGAACTTCAAGATTATGGTTGGGGAATCTATATTAGCACCTTTGTATCTGGTGGCCCCAAGAATTACGCGTACCGAGTTTGTATTGGTGGCGATCCTGCCAAAACAAAATCGCTGTGTAACGTTCGCGGGATCATCATAAGCTATGGCAACCGGAATGACAATAATTTAACGTTTTGAAAGCGATGGTCGCCGAGCAGGCTGCAGAAAGATACATACAGAAATCGTATAATATTGTAAGAATAGGTCCTGCAACTGTATGTACCGTTTCTCAGAATAAGTTTACAGGCCGGTGTACAACAAACGACGGACAACCGATGATTTTAACACGTGGCCGTTTGGGTATGAGAGTCCTTGTAAACGCGCTTGCCACGACTAAAAGTTTGTCCTTTTAACGGGCTGAAGTATAATCATCTTTTATTTTCTTTCATTCTAGACCGTTCCACACACATACCATTTTTCAAATATATGAGAATTTTTTTCATAATTTTTTTTTACATCAAGAGAGGCATATATTTTATTGATTTATTTTATGCACCCGGGATACTCTCTTATACTTTTTTATCCGCTCGTACAATCCTTCACCTACCTGATTATTTCTAGTCAAATAGTTGTTTGTATATATATTTATTTTAATTCTAGTCAAATTTGTTTGTTTTCTTGTACATATTTTAAATTGAAACCATCTGGCTGTGTGTGTATATATATTATTATTATTATTATTATTATTATTATTATTATTAGCACTGCGTCTTACTAACCGTTCGGGTTATACGCACTTACGCTAATGTGTAATGGTAGGGTGATTGTGAGATGAAATGGAGGACCTACAGTTTAACGTGGAATCCGAACTACGGTGGAGGCCTGGCATTCTTCACATTCACAAGTTGTGATTAATACACATCTTGTCAGAGGTGTATATATATATATATATATATATTCAAATATTCCTTAAACTGGACTTTGTAAATTAGTTTAGTTATATAGTCCTGGGTATACTATTCCCAATATGACCTCAAGAAATTGTTGTGAGCTATATTTCTAAAACTTTTATTTGTGTAAATAAATATTAGAAGTACATTTTTTATGGAGTGAGCTGTGTTTGTAAAACTTTTATTTGTGTAAATAAATAGTCAATGTATACTTTTCATGGTGTGAGCTATATTTGTAAAAGTTTTATTTGTGTCAATAAATATTATAAAATTTTTTTGTGTTTGTGTTTTAACGTCTACACCCCCTCTCCCCTATCCTATAAATACAAGTTCATTTAGCTTACAAGCTCAGTCTAAAACATTGAATATCTCTGCTAAGCCGATCTCAGCGATATGCCAAATCTCGGAAAATACAACGACGATGCAGTGTACTTGCTCACCGTCATCGACGTGTTTAGCAAGATGGCCTGGGCGAGGACGCATCCATCCAAGACGGGTAGCTTGGTGAGGGAGGCCTTTCAGGACATTTTCAAAAAAGTGGCCGTAAACATCCAAGTTTACAGACAGACAAGGGGACAAAGTTCCCGATACGTCTACTCCGGAAGTTTCTCAATAAAGAAGGCGTGCATTACTACCCCACTCATAACCCGGAAGTGAAGGCAAGCATCGTGGAACGATTTAATAGAACTCTGAAAGAGAGCATGTGGCGTTACTTTACCAAAAATAGCACGTGTCGCTATGTGAACGTCCTCCAAGTTCTCGTCGACGTTTACAATGGCACAAAACATTCCAGTATCAAGATGGCGTCTGCAGACGTTTCAGAAACCAATGATCTTCAAGTAAGAGATAATTTGTATGGCAAGCGGCACCCAAACTCGAATAGAAAGCCAAAACGCAAAGTCGGTGACACGGTGCGTATTAGCAAATCCAAAATGCTGTTTGAAAAGGGCTACGAAAGCAATTGGAGCAATGAAATTTTCAAATTCAGCAGTGTCGTGTTGCGCCAACTAGTAGTCTACAGGTTGATCGATCTTGAATGTGAGGAGGTGGAGGGAATGTTTTAAGAACCCGAATTAAGCGCATACGTTTTCCTGTAACATTTAAAGTTGATAAAATACTACTTGTCAAGGGTAAAGGCGCCAGAAAGAAAGTGTACGTGCAGTGGAAAGGTTACCCCACCAAGTTTAATTCTTGGATTCCTGACCAGTTTCGTCAGTGCCCTACCATGAAGGTAAAGTTTTACGTCATTTGCCGAACGACGGCTCTATGGGATATTTCCCGAAAAACACTCTCGCAAATTTCACCACGCAACGAACCTACCGTATTACATTCGACAGACAGTGGGAAGTCGCTTTAGCCGAATTCATATATCAATGTTCTTTCAGCACCGTACCCGAGGGCCAAAATATTGTATGGTACAACTGGGTGGACGCTAACGGCGTGGGACAAATATTCAAGGCTCACATCCCGCATGGAAATTACACTACTATCCATGAATTGGTTAAAACCCTAAACGATGTAGAGCCATTGAAATGGTATTTTGGAGTTGTATTCGAATACACAAACCCTAACAAAAAAGTGGACATTGTTTCTTCTTCACCAAGTATACAGCTGCTGACTAACTAGTCAACTAAGTCTACAGCTCGGTTTCGATCATAATACTAATCTGATCAAAGTCACAAAGTCACCGTACGCCACCAACATTCTACTAGACTTGCCCTAGCAAATGTATATCAACACAAATATCGTCGGTAATCATCCCGTGGGTGACATTGTGGCACCACTTTTACGTATCATCGGTATCAAGAACAAAAACTATCTCTACGGCATACATAAGACAGTTAGCTATACTCCATTGCACTACGTGCCAGTACTTAGAAGGGAACTTGAAAGCCTGGAAATCAATATAAGAACGGACACTGGTGAACCTGTACCATGTGAGTTTAGAAAAGTGTGCGTGAAACTTCATTTTTGACGCTACTTGACATGAACTGTCCCTATTAAAGATAGTACGTCAACTAGGCTGGAACAGCAATATCTTTGGTCTACCACGATGTTCCCTATCAACGTGGGCATGCAATAAGAAGCTTTTTCAGCGGCCTTTTCAAGAGCATCGTAACGTTGCTGAGGAGCGGAACTAAAGCCATTGGAAAACAGGCGCTTCATACGAGTATTAACGTTCCCTCCGACGTCGCCAATCAGCGTCGTCCTTTCAAAGAGGTCCTAGGGCAGCGTGTTGGCGAGGCTGGAACAAACTTGAAACGCAAGGCGGAGCAGAAGATTGACACAATGATAATCAGCTCAGGCTATAAAGGGCCTCGTAAGAAGCACCGACGTCGGTCTTTTGTAGTTTCCCGACGTAAAAAGGTCAAGAAATCAGTGGTAGATAATTTCAGTTGAAATGTCGTTTCTACACCCCCAGTCCTGCGAGTGTTCCAGCAGTGTACTCGATATCTTTTCCATCCCACCCACACAAACCAGTCTTGTAAGTGGACAATGGCTCCAGTACAAACCTGTCTCTTACCTCATCGATGATTCGCCCATCAAATTTACCGTTACCAGTCAAGGCGAGTTATATATCGATATTTCACAGAACATGCTCAATATCAGGGCTGCTATCATGAAACCCGACGGTTGCGATTTCACCGAGGTGGATCATATCACTACCGTCAACAACTGGTTGCATTCGCTAATCACACAGGTGGATGTGTTTTTAAACCAAAACTAGTCTCAGCGCCCAGCTACACGTATGCTTATAGATCGTACATTGAGATGATACTTAATTACAACAGTGAATATAAAAGAACACATTTGACTTGCAGTCTGTGGTTTGCAGACAGCCCCGGAACCTTTGAGGAGGTTAATGCTGTCAACAAGGTATTTGGGGCTCGTCGCAGTCTCACGGCAAAAAGTAAGAGGGTGGATATTTTTGGGTATTTGCATGGTGATTCGTTTAACCAAGAGAAATACCTTTTGAACGGCACCGAACTCAGAGTTAAATTTTTCCGTTCCAGAGACGGGTTTATTCTTATTGCCGTCCCTGAAATCCCGCACTTTAATGTTAATATTGTTGAAGCTTTTCTTCTAATGCGACATGTCACAGAAGCACCTTCTATACTGTTGGAACATGCTAAGCCATTAAACGTCAGCCCGGAAAGTATCCCATCACCCACGTGGAATTAAAAACACTCACTATTCCTACAGGTGTGAAAGGGAAATCACTGGACAACGTATTGATAGGACAGTTGCCCAAACGATGCGTCGTAGGATTTGTATCAAACCCTGCGTTCAGTGGAGACACCACAAAGAACCCGTTCAACTTCCAAACCTACGGCATGAACCATTTCTCGTTGTACGTGGACGGGGAACAAGTGCCGTCGAAACCGTTACAGCCCGATTTTTCAAACGGCAACTATGTCATGTCACACCACACATTGTTTTCTAGGACGGGTATCCTTTTCATGAACGAAGGTAGCGACATCACACGGGAAGCCTTCCCTAAGTGATATAATCTCATGGCTTTTGATCTCACACCTAATCTATCCACCCACATGATATCGCATTGGAATTAGACGAGGCATGGTTCTCTGAGCATCGAAGAGAGCTTCACCAAAGCTCTCACTGAAACCGTCAACTGTATTGTGTACGGGTAGTTGGCCGACATCATCACCATCGACAAGGACAGAAACGTCTTGACCGATTATGGGAGTTAATATAAGTGACTTCCAGCCTCTTACCCCGTAATTTGAATCATGGGCGTCATTGTAGATTTCCAGAGCTTCATCGACGACAGCAAAGAGCTTATCGTCAAGGAACTGAGTTTTTTATCTGTATGTCGTACATTATTTCAACTTTGGGTGTTAAAGCTCCCATACGCTCTCGAGGAACTTTTCACCGCTGCTAAAAAGCAAGCCGACTATAGCGTCATCAAACTGCATGATATTCCCTGGGATAGTGGTGATGTGGATTACAGCCTACTCGAATCCCTCACCTCCCGTGTCACAACGCGTGCAGAAACCGTCTACGCCAAGGGAGCCGAAAAGAAAAAGTTTCTAGCCAAATACACGCCTACGCCTGTCGTAGATCTGTACGACAGAGGTTG
The DNA here is from genome assembly GCA_902151455.1 of Timema bartmani. NCBI lineage: Eukaryota > Metazoa > Arthropoda > Insecta > Phasmatodea > Timematidae > Timema > Timema bartmani. The sequence goes on from CABFWB010000817.1 coordinate 54,796, forward strand.
TTCGTCTTTGAAAACACTTAAATTGGGCCGCACCATGGGCATGGAACATAGTTCTGTATAGAATTTCTGGTCAGTCTCCATCGTTTGGGGACTTCGATATTGGATGATTGAAGATGGACACGCACACCATAAGACGTGCGCTGAAAATAAACCCGTGCTTCCACTCTGTACTGTCGGGTGTTTTCCCTGCTGATCAACTACCCACAAGAATAGCGTGACTTGCCGCTCTCGTCATCAACACAAATCCAAACACCAAACCTGGGAAGCATTGGGTTGCCATCTTTATCGACAATAACGGCGTGGAAGAATATTTTGACAGTTATAGTTTTCCACCCCATATAAAGTCACATGTCATTTACACGCTAAAACACTTCCCGCACGTATCATAGCACAATACAACTTCAAAGCATAGCCTCAGACGTTTGCGGCTATTACTTTCTCATGTCTCCTATCTATTACACCCAGAACTTTTCTATGAAAACTTTCTTAAACCTATTCTCACCCAGCAATCATACAGGCTACGACGCTAAGGTGTTGAGATATTACAATACATTTTTAAAGATGCTAGGGTCCTGCCACTCTTCAAGAGGCTGCGTCCAATCAGCATGCGTCTATAAAAGGGGCGTTCCGACGGCGTGCCAGCCATAATCACGACAGTCGTCGAAGTGATCAAACATCATGGAAGATCAGGACGTTTGCACCCGGAAAGCAAAGCCGGTGAAGCTGCTAGTCATCACCAGTATTTTCAACACTTGTTTGCGCTGGAGGAATTCAACTCCAAGCAAGTCATAGTTGACATGAGCATCAAAAACTTCTTCACGCCCTATGTCCAACTAGAAAAATTCGGAGGGAACTGTGCGATGTTTAAGCGGTGGGCAACTACAAGTCGATCATATCCAAGTTTTTCAGCAACACGCAGCTTCCTCATAAGATTAGTCTGACTAATCATGAAATCTCTCTGAGACGCATGTGCGGTGACCGTAAGGTCATCTCAGTGAGAAACAAGAAGCTGGACTCAAATGGGTCGCCTATCTATCACCTTGCTGGGCGTGTCTTTGTCATGTGTGGGCCCTCATCTAAGTCGCCGTCGACCGACGGGATGTGGTCGACATCGTCGCAAGATATTGCAAGGATTTGATCAACACACTCGTCTTGGATGCATGCGACACGCTAACAAATCGGCGGATGTCATCAACCTCGAACAGCCTAGGGTGGAAACGCACATCTGAAACCTGGATCTTATCAGTGCTACCTACTATACACGTCAAATCATCAGTTTGGACTATTACATGCTGGATTGTGAACTAAACACTATTTTACTATCATATCTAAGAGTGACACTGTAGAAAAACGTACTAACGAATATATGCGTTATTCCTGTAAAAGTATTTAATAAATATTATGTATGTCTGTGAAACCTTAAATGTATAATACATATTATGTATGTTTGTGAAACCTTTAATGTATAATAAATAGTATGTATGTATGTATGTGAAACCTTTAATGTATTGTAAATAGTATGTATGTCTCTGAAACCTTTAATGTATAATAAATATATGTTTATAATATCGTGTTTTATTCAACTAAAGCCTATTTGTCCCTTACACGTAGGGTAGCCAGATACGAGTCAACTTTCCGAGTTGGCAAAATGGCACCAAGTATGAACAGGGTCAATGACCTCTTGTAGAAGCTCACAGTTTCAAGTCATGATCTATTCCTGTCTCGACTTGTCTTATCGAGCCGCCAAATTGACGCCAGGTGTGAGTCATCAGGGAAAACCCAGTGCGACATCATTAAAGGTCTTGATCTATTCTTGTCTCAACTTGTCTTGTCGAGCCGCCAAACTGGTGCCAGGTATGAGTCATCAGAGAAAATCCATTGAAGCATCATTCAAGGTCGTGATCTATTCTTGTCTCGAATTGTTTTGTCGAGCCGCCAAATTGGCACCGGTGTTGTGACGACGACACCGTGAAAACACATTGCCTGGGGAAGGGGGGAGGGCTGTGACACCAAAATAGATTCAGAGTCTTGTGGTAAGGCACCATTGTTCACAATCTACGCTAAGCGGCCGTCGGGTGAGGTTCAGTAACGATGCCGACACGCCACGGGAGAAGTGCCCGACGCCGTGGGCTGCACGCTCCCCCTACCAATAAATAAAATAAACTCCAAAGCCCGTTCCAATCCTACCCAGACATACGATCCAATGCGCTCACATAAGAAACCAATGGGACAGGAACCAGCAAGTTTGAAACACATACAAACAGGGGTAAAGGGGGCAGGGTTGAGTAGGTGACGGGGGGGGGAGGGTCAGGGAGGGAGGGAAAGGTGGTCAGGGGAGGGGGAATCCAATCCAACATCCAATCACAGGACAGGGATTTCATCCAATCACAGCGCTCTTCTCAAGGGACCCCCATCTACCCCCGCATATATATATATATATATATATAAATTAGACTTTTATACTACCTGCATCTGTATATTTATTTGACATCTTTTAGCTTAAATATTATATACATATCTAATAAAGTATATATAACATATAAGATAATATAGTATAATATGTGATATAGCATACAAGATAATATATGATGTATTATTTAGGCTATAAGCTATCAAATAAATATTTTTAATGGTAAACAGCCTTGCGAAATAAATTTAACTAGGACAAAGCCAAGAAAAATCATATTATTTAAGGATTATAATAAATCTATACAAAAGTATTAAGTTTTTTTTACACCACCACGTCTTATACTACCTGTTTAGGTAATCCGCATATATTATAATTACACTACTAGTTTAGGGATGATGAAGCATTATAGAGGTAGTCTACCCGCATTTTCGTGGAAGGTGAATAGGAAACCATTTAGGAAAAAGCACCCTCAGTAGACCCGAGCGGGATTCTAGCCCTGATCTCCCCGTCATCAGCAGAAGTATTAAGTTATTTAATCCAATACCCGTTAAACCCCACGGATATAGCGACATTTAGTTAAACTCCAAAACCTACCCAATTTAGAATCAAATAATTAAAACACACACATCAATATAAATTTAAAATCGAGAACAGGTGCAATCACTTTTTTAAACTCATACTTATTTAAATATATGCTCCTTAGCTTCGAACTGACTATCCAAACCAGTCATGCGCTTCAACAAAGTACAGTAATCAATTTTGTTTTGTCTCTCACATAGTAGAATTGCTAAAAATATTACCTCATTTCCGATAATGTTATTCATTAAAAAGATAAAATGAGTTATTTTATGTTGAATGCAAACTACGATCAGAGTTTCTTGCTTTCATTAATGGTAGGGTAAATATGATTCATTAAAAATAGTCACGTACGAATGACCAACAAAGCTTTACTCGAAAAAGAGTATTATTTTTAAAGTACACCCAAGAAGGCTTTTTGTCTGGTCTACATTTCAGCACGGAAATATTTATATTATGTAGTGCGATGAGAAATATATTAATGTATTGACATCAAATAGGTTTAAAATATGTGTGACCAAGAAATAAAATTAAAATAATTTTACTGACTTAACTAAAATACTATTTGAAATATTATCCTACTTATAATTTAAACGCAATACTGATATTTGTATTATTTTTCTTAAAGTATTTTCATTTTGTTCCCTTCTACACAACTAAGTTATTTATTTTAAAATTAATAGTTTCTATACAATTTTTTTTTTTTAGCAAAAGTAAGCTGGAAAAACAACCTGACAAATTAGTATATAAAAATATTACTGTAGTAAGGATTTGAAACATATATGGCATGAGTTTCGTGAAATAGTGAGATATTTTATGCAAATGTAACATTTTTTTATACATAAAAGTTTATTTAGCCAATTTTTTTAAAATAAATAATTAAAATTTATTTGCTTTATTTAAACATTTCAGAATAATATTTTAATAACGTAGCTCAAATTAAACTGAAGAATTACATTACCTGGACTAGAATTATTCTATTAAATCAGCAGATGACGGTCTTCGTCAGAAAACATTTTAACGTGTATAGTAACATATTATGTGCACGTGGACACCCAACTTTTTAAAATCCAAACGAAGTAATATTTAATTTTAAATAATTAATATATAATTATATATCAACAGCATAATACCCTTAAAAGTTACTTTCTTCTACGATGATAGTGTTGTTATGTTGGACAATTGAGTGGCTTACGATACACGTTCTAGTGTATGGTCTAGAAACAGATCGGTGCGCACACAAAATGCTATGTGAACGTCTAGGATTCCAACACGCATCGCATAATGACATGGTTCAAATGGGATACTTTAAACATGAGGAAGTTAGCCAGCCTATTGCAGTTCTCAGAAAAGTAGTGATTGGCACAATCGAGTAAAAATAATCGATTAACTCGATTGTGTTGTGTAATCGGTTGTACTCGATTCTTCCGGGATTACTCGAGTAACTTTACTCAGACTTTGTTATTATTTTATTTTCTCTTTTCTTACCAGCTAAGTGAGAATCGACCTTATTGGCTGGACTGTTTACCATACTATTTCCATTTAAAAAGCATATTCCCTTAGAGCTCATTTTTAATCAACAATCTCAGCTGCTACGAAAAAATGACCCTTTATGGTTTAAATGTTGCACATGCATTCTCAATACAAATTACTCGCAGATGTAAGGTACACAATCGAAAAGCACGCTAGCTAAGCGTATCACATTCCCGATTCTTTTTAAAAGTACTCGATGAAAGTTACTCGATTTTTTTACTCGCCACCTCAGCAGTTTTATTTCCACATTCACATGGACGAACCTAATTATAGTATTTCTTAACTATTCTATTGGTTATAATTTCTCCTTAATAAAATATAATTATTTATAGATTGAAACTAATCATAGTAAGTCACAAAATAGAAAAAAAATTAAAACTGTTTTCACTTTTATAAAGGTACAATTATTATCACTTCCTTTAACATGAATGTATAAATAAAAGTTTATTTTATTAAAAAGGGCCCACAATTTTTTTTTTGTGAGACACTTCTTAAAACGCATACTTTCATATTGACAGTACATGCAACGTTAAACCTGAAAATAAGAGTGTGGAGGTCACTGTCAGTGTCGACTGCCTACTACAGGAAGAGATTATGGACATGTTATTAGTATAGAATGTCATTGCAAGACTCCCGAGTCCCGAGTAATGCTGTCCAACCGATTGCCACAGGACGATTCGAGTAGAATGATTCGCTAAAATTTACTTGAGTAATTATACTCTATTACTCGATTCTTAGAATTACTCGATTGTGCCCATCACTACAAAGAAGTGTTAACTGACTCAATCCTCCTCTAGCATAAAACTCGAGGTGGTCAGTACAATCTGGACAGTTGGTAGCCCTACAGTTTACAGCGATTCTAACTCAATAACGTAGTTTAACTGAATCTCTTTGGGGAGTGTTTACATTTTGTAACTCCTTAATAATTTTTTGTATTTATGCATTATGGAAAGATAGGAGAAAGTAATGTAATAAACTAGCTGTGGTGATCAGATTTAAAGAGCTACTTTTTTGTGCTTTATTTTGTATAATCTTGACATCTTGTTTTTCAACATCTCTACTTTTTTTCTAGCACCACATCTTACTACTCGTTCGGGTTATACGCTTAAGTACTAATTACGCTAATGATGTTAGGTATAGGGTAGGTTGAATCTAGAGGAAATGAACCCCCATTTGCATGAAGGGAGAGTGGAAAACCATTTAGGGAAAACCATCCCCAGTTCACCCGACCAAGATTCGAACCTAGATCTCTCCGTCCTCAAGCAGTCTAGCTCAACACGAGCCTACCACGTTAGCTAACTATGCCACCGAGGCGGGTAACATCTCTACATGTTCGGGAAATACGCACATATATATTGGGCATTTGTAATGACAGTAATTTATACTCTAAGAATTTACCTAAGGGATTTCAATTTCTCGTGCTACATGTTAAATCATCATGATAACATTTTTCTCTTTTTCAGATACTTTTATAGTATTTAGAACAGGTATCTCGTCGAAGAAAAAGCACGTGCTATTACTGAGATTATTAATTAAAATATTGTGTTAAGGTTGGAAATTTAATTTTTTTTTCGAGGATGTTTAACATTTATTAAACAGAATACTTATTTGAGTCTTGTATTTTATAAGCCTTAGAAAGCCTAAATCCAATACCAATATTAAAGAAATCTACAAATTATTCACTCGCATTTATTGTTTCATTCTTTCGTTCCTAATCTTGAATATTCTGAAAACTTTTTTAAGAGGTGTGAAAGAATGATCTATAGCATACAGAAATAATTTGATTTTAAACTCTAAGAATCCCTATAAATCTAGATTTAAGATTTTTGGATGAGTAAAAAGTCGGCAAATTTTATTTCCGAGATTTTGTGGCTACCCTGAACAGAGTATAATAGGCCCTATGAGATAAAAGCTTTCAATAAAATTCCCCAAACTCACAAATTTACAATCTTGTGTTTTTTATTATAAAATACCTAGATATTTCTATACTAAGAAAACTTTTTCTAGCCTTTCGGGTTATCCGTTTATGTGTTAGTTAAGATCATGGGTTTTAGGGATTAGGAAGGTTATATTGAAAGGAAGTGTACCCGCATTATACTTGGAAGGAAAGTGAAGAACCATGTTGGAAAAACCACCCAGTACACCCAACCTAGGTGCGAACCTCGCTCTTCTTGTCATCAGTATCTAATCTACTGCAAGAGTAGCGCGTTAGACCACGTGGCCACTGAAGCGGGGGGGAGGCTTTATTAAGCATCCAATTTGATAATATCTATACTATACTTACTTACTCGGAGCTCGAAAGTTCATAGCCACCCTTAACAGAAGCACGCTACCTATCCTTATCTTGAGCCAGTTCAATCCAGTCCACCTCATTAAACCCTATCTCCTTCAGGTCCATTCCATTGCTATCCTCCCATAAGGGACCAAGTGTAATTAGTTCATATGCATATGGCCCAAGTAATAAGACGCGTTAACAAGAAAAAAAAAATCCATCATCACTCAAATTCAATTGTTTCTATTAAATTAAGTACGAGGACATCGACCGTGTATCCGAGACATGAGTTTCCACAGTATGTTTCAGTGAAAGCGTGCAAAAATTAAACAGCACATTAGGGAGGCTCTACTAACATTATGAGCTAGGGAACATGTGGTCTGCGAAGTTGGATATGTGCCTAAACATGGCTAACACTGTTATGCCGGGATCACGATCAACTTAAACTTAACTTAACGTAACTTAACGTAACTTAACGTAACTTAACGTAACTTAACGTAACTTAACGTAACTTAACGTAACTTAACGTAACTTAACGTAACTTAACGTAANGTTAACTTAACGTAAGAGATGTCCTGGGAGGTCTTTTACTTTACTTTACGTTACTTGAAGGGTATCACGTGATCTAGCCAGCCAATCATTATGCGAGTGACGTCATCAGGGATATTTAGTAACTCATTTGTTGGTATTATGACTAATGTTTACTCTTTAGCGTAAGTTCTAGTGATCAGACATTGAAACAAATTAATTAAACTAAAATAGGAAAGCTAAATTTATCCAAAAAAAATTGTAATAGATATTTATTATATCGGTTGAAAACTATAAACATTCACAGATCATCACTGTAAAACTAGTACAAATCACAGATCATACTCGAGAATGAAGATGTTTGGCTTGAATTGTTACGTTAAGTTACGTGAATCGTGATCACACATACGTTAAGTTAACTTTAAGTTAACGTTACGTTAAGTTACGTTAAGTTAACGCTAAGTTGATCGTGATCCCGGCATTACTGATATCCGGTTTATTTACAGCTAATCATTATATGTAATTTATTTACATTTAGTTGTGACATTACGTACAAGTGGTACTGTACAGTATACCATATCATTGACAAACCAGAGGAAACATACCATTTCGTACCTAACAACAGTTGCTCAAAATGACGGCCACCAATCCCAATGCAAGCATGACATCGGTCTACGAGATTTTGCCGCACCCGTTCAAATATCCCATGCGTGTTGCGAATCACATCAGAGGCGACGAAAATCCTGGCAACCAATTCCACAAGTCTGTGTCCACTGGGGTCTCATACACAAGTGATTTGAGATATCCCCATACTCTCCCCCACATGTTTAGGCCCATATCACCCTCAGCTGGCTTCGCAGACCACACGTTCCCTATCTCAAAATGTTCGGTAGAGCATCCCCTATGTCCTGTTTGATTTTTGCACGCTTTCAAAGAAACATCCTGTATATTTCAAAATCGTAAAGGTACAACATGAAGCTATCCTCTCTTTAGAACCCACCAATGTCCTTGACAGCCATGCTTACTATAAAAGAGAATAAGTACATTCCCACCAAAAAAAATACAATCCAATTTTTATAGAAGGGGCCTTTTAGAGAATACAAACTTTTATTGCAGTTAATATCGTAAGCACTTTATTAAATTATTTTGTGTTATTTTAAAGGCACTTATAATATCGATCAAATGCCACAGTTTCAGTCACATTAGTGACGTATGCATACGTTGAAGTAGAATTTTACTTTAAATTGTTCAAGAGCCATAATACTTATTTCAATTTTTTAAAAACCCTTCATAAAATATATTATTTTAAATTTTGCAAACGTTCACGACTATAATAACAAACACAATTTTTTTAGCTTTCCACCATAATTTGAACGAGGTGTTAATTTTAATATTTTGATAACATATTTAAAACATAAATGGAATGAGATGTTAATTTTAATGTTTTGAAAGCGTATAGTTATTTTTTTTAAATTTTGGAGGTTAGTTTATAATGATTTCACTAGATGCATCAGTGAATGTTATATAACATAGCATGTTCATTCTCAAGGCTTACTGCAATTATTAAAGAGTGGAAAGCTCTATAACAAGGATGGCAAACCTTTTACAACCAGTGTGCCAATTATGGAATAGTTTAATTCTGAGCTAGTCTTAGTGTACAACCTCTTCTTTACGTTTTTTGATGAGTATTTGAAAATCAAAACTTTTTGAATATGATGGAATGTAATAAATAGCTCAAATAAAATTGTAAATATTTTAAAAAAGATGGATTTTGAAGAAGGAAAATTGATTAAATTTTCAAAGTGGGCGACATAATATGAATTTAATTAATTTCAGTTAAAAACATTAAGCGTATAACCCGAACGGGTAGTAAGACGCGGTGCTAAATATTATTATTAAAAACATTGAGAGTAACAACTTCAGGGGAAAAAAAGACAACAAATTTATATAAATACTAAAATCAAAGACTAATATAATCTTTTCCATATTATTTTCAAACATTATTTTGTATTTTACAAGACAAGATATTTTAACTTGTTTCATAATTTGTCTTCAATAGCACACAATTTTATTATGAAATGTGAATGACATGGCTGTTGAAATCTTTGACTTCAAATAATTATACCACGTTGGGAAAAGTTTAATTTTGTGTTTAATCTTTTTCATGTCAGCGTGCCAAACAAATCTAGTTCGCGTGATACAGATTTGTCATCCCTGCTCTATAGTAGAGTTGGCCGTTACAATAAAAATTAGTGTGTACCTACCTTCTTACATAATAAATAACAGGTTAAACATAGTTTTTAAAAATACCTCAAGTAAGACACATTATACTCACTATATAGCACTAAGAAATGAGTGACAGGAATACAGCAAGAACTTCTATACAACTGCGAAGTAGAGGGCGCAATTCAACAACAAAAAAACAACAATAGTACCAACTTTGACATCTCTTGTTATACCAACAAAACAAGCTCATAATAATTCACTATTTAAAAAAAATTTAGCACGGCGTCTTACTACTCGTTCGGATTATACGTTTAAGTACTAATTGTGCTAGTGGATTGGGAATTGGGAAGGTTGAATTTAGAGGGAGTGAACCCACATTTGCGTGGAGGGAGAGTGGAAAACCATTTTGGGAAAACCACCCCAGTTCACCTGACCGAGATTCGAACCTCGATCTCCCCGTCCTCTGCAGTCTAGATACCACAAAACTAACACGTTAGCCAATTACGCCACCGAGGCGAGTAATTTACTATTAAAAGTGGATTCACACTAAAGGGAGTGTGCGCCGGCTCTGTCGTGTCGCTACCATGCTCTGATAGATTTGGTCACAGTAGTTACTTTTGACAGTGGGTCTTCCCACTATCTCTTTCAAAATATGTTCTTTATGTTACAAATTATATGTTTGTACTAAAATTGTTAATTTTCCTTCGGCCTAACTATTTCACACGATAGTTGTGTTAGAATGTTCTGCAGCCATTGTTAGATTGTAGATAGATTTCGTAAAGGTTCACAATTGCTGGAAGAGGCTGAACTAGAATAAACGCCACATGGTCGACCATAGGGTGCCCTATCTCAATTCACACTGACAAGAATGTGCACCTACCGTCCTGGGTCGTGACCTTGGGAGAACACATTTGCAGCAAACCAAGATGATGTGGTCAGTGCAGTCCTGTGAGTGTGAATCAAACAACGGTCTTAGAAGGTAACTTATGTGGCAATTACCTGCTAGATATTGTTTGTAGCACGACACAGTCCTGTGAGAGTGAATCTAACAACGGTCTTACAAGGTAACTCATGTGGGAATTACCTGCTAGAGATTGTTTGCAGCACGACACAGTCCTGTGAGTGTGAATCTAGCAACGGTCTTACAAGGTAACTCATGTGGGAATTACCTGCTAGAGATTGTTTGCAGCACGACACAGTCTGTGAGAGTGAATCTAGCAACGGTATTACAAGGTAACTCATGTGGGAATTACCTGCTAGAGATTGTTTGC
>CABFWB010000817.1:65799-80965 GCA_902151455.1 Timema bartmani
CCCCCCCCCCCCCCCGGCGCTAAGGCGTCACTCTCAAAACAAGACTTTATATGAATGGGAGATCGGATTTTGAATCTCGCTCGGGTGTACTGAGGGCTTTTTTTTTCCGAATTTGCTTTCCCCTCTATATCAACGTAAATGCGTGTGCACTTCCTCTAAATTCAAACCTTATATTCCCTAACACATTGCCTAAATCAGCAGGTCCCAAACGTTCTTGACTCGCGAACCCCTTTCACCAACATCAGAGCTGCACGAACCCCCTGATAAATATCCATGGCACGCACTTAATTTTATACCTAATGTTTATGAAATATAGTTATTAATTGTAATCAAAATATTTAATACCTTTAAATTAACCTACTATAGCTCCTTTAGGTACTTCGGGATACCCTAACAAATATAATGAAATAATATTGAAATCACTTAAGGAAGAGTTTAAATAAATACACATTTGTTTTAAAAATTAAAACTGAAATTAAATAACCAAAGTACTGTAATAACATTTTTTTGTCTTTACAGTCATAATATCACCACACTTCAAATGTTTTTTTTTAAGTGGTACTAGAAATTGCTGCTTTGACATAACTGAAATACCCTCCTTTAATTACAAAATTACATTCCGATTTAAGTTTCAAAATTGTTTACAAGTTTTAACAGCTAATCACCTCTTCACGTGACTTAGTGAGAAGTATGCGCTTGCTTTGGATGGCAAAACGCTTTAAAGTCAGGAATCAAAGACGATGAATAAAGTCTCAAGTCATTTTCAGTATTGAGCCTGTTTCTGTATTTATTTTTTAAATAGGCATACGAAGAAAAATATTTCTCGCTAAAATACATAGAAGAAAATGGTAACAAAGCTGTATTAGCTTTATTTTCTAACACTGGGAACTTCTCCTTTAAACTTAACCAGAACCAATAAATGACAAAGATTTATAGCTTTTCTTTAATTCAAAATCAGTGGAAATTTCAAGGAGCTGCTCTTTTTCACGCATGCTTAATGTGGAGGATTTCAAAACAGCTGTCTCTTCCAGGGGATTGCGAATCCAATTGTTGTTATTGGACATGGCTGGGAAATATTTTCTGAAGGTTTTTCCAACTCCCTTCAAGTGTTCTATAACCATGTTCCTAAAATTTTCTTCCAAAGAAAGCTGATTTACTACCATGAAGTCGTGAAGGGTATATGTTTGTATGTCTTCATGACAAAGTGGATAAAAATTATTAATAACTGTTAATGGGAGCTCCTCTCCTCGGATGTTTAATCGATGATACAATAAAGTGAGTGATATAACATGCAGTAACATTGATACTATTATTTTTAATATTTATCATGAATCCGTGGTAATTTAAGAGTAAACAATCAAGTACTATTCCAGCAAGTACCAGTGTAACCGACGTTGTAAGTGAATCTCAACGTTTTACGTCTCCATCTAGAAATGACAGCTCTAGAACTGTTGAATGTAGTAAAAAAACGGAAATACAATGTTTCCTATTTGTCTCTGGGTTTTACTTATACAGGTAATAAAATTGCCCCTGATGCACTGTGCTTCTTGTGCAAAAAAGTGTTATCAAACATTTATATTACCTGCCGAACTTCGTAGACATCGTGATACTAATCACCCTGAATATAAGGACAAAGATGTTAGTATTTTCAAGCGTAAGCTTGGGGCTTTAACAAACTGGTGAAAAGTTCAAAAACTTACAATGAAAGCGCTACCGAGACCTCTTACAGAGTGAGTTACCATATTGCGCTTACAGGAGAAGCCCAGGCAATCGCTGAAACCCTGATTAAGCCTTGTGAGATTGAAATGGTAGCTTTTATGCTTGATGAGCAATCAAAAAAGAAACTTGAAACAATTCAATTATCTAATAATACTGTTAAACGTCACATTCAAGATCTCTCAACAGATATAGAAAAATAATTTATGTCGCAACTTATATGTAGTTTTGCATTTTCGTTGCAGATTGCCGAATCAACAGACGTGTCAAGGTTAGCAGTATTACTTGTATTTGTGCGTTACTTGTTTCATAACAAAATTGAGGAGGATTTGTTGCTCTGTAAATCTCGTGAAAGTCGTACGATTGGAAAAGAAATCTTTAAAGTAAATAATAGTCACATGAGAAAACACGGTATAAGTCGGGAAAAGTGTGTTGATGTGTGTTGGAGCCAGAGCAATGGCAGGTAAAACGGCAGGGGTCGTGGCACGTATCAAAGAGTTGGCGCCGTCTTGTTTGAACAGTCATTGTGTGCTCCATCAACCAGCGCTTCTCACCAAAACTATGGAAAGAGACCTAAAACAGTTTTTGATGATGCTGTAAAGATAGTGAACTATATTAAATCAAGGCCAATTAATGCCAGAATGTTTAAATTATTTTGTGAAGAAATGGGAAGCGAACACCCAACGCTGCTATTTCACACAGAAATAAAATGGCTGTCTAAGGGAATGATTCTTGTTAGAGTTTTTGAATTTCTCTCTGAATTTTTTTATTCCTTTATTGATCACCCATTTGAGCTTTCTCCCTGTTTGGTGAATGCCTCTTGGCTTCAGAAATTGGCTTAGCTAGCGGACATTTTTACAAGAATTAATGAACTAAATATGTCATGTCAACTCAAGGAAAGAGTGTGTCGGTATTTACAAGGGACAGAATAAAGTCTTTTGATCGTAAACTTGAATTTTGTAAGAGATGTGTTGAAAAAAGACAGTATGAATGCTTTCAAACTTTGAATGACTTCTTGATAGAAACAGAATCTAGCTTATAAGAAACTATTAATAGTAGTATCGTCCAACATATAAATGATTTGCAACAAGTCTTTAAGAAGTACTTTCCATCTTCTACAGAGGACGATGACTGGGTTCGAAATACATATTGTGCTTCAGAGAAATCGGATGCAATGTCTGTGCAAAATTACGAGTGTTTGATAGATATTACATCTGATACTGGTTTGAAACAGAAATTCAGGGAAGTTACTCTGGTTGAATTCTGGTGCAGTCTTCTTCAAGAATATCCACAAGTGTTTAAATGTGCAGTACTTAAACTTCTTCTATTTCCGACAACTTATCTGTGCGAAGCTGCAGCAACAAAATATAAATATCGTTGCAGACTAGACATTGCACCCGACATGATAATTCAGCTCTCTACAATCTCTCTCAACCTTAAAGTACTTTGTGAGACTAAGAAACAACACCATTCTTCACACTAGTACTCTATAAAGTAAGATTGAATGTTTACTTAGTACAATATTGCGTGTATAATTTTTGTGTCACTTTGTAAAAATAATATATTTTAATATAATTTTTAAATTTTGGTTAGCAATCATCCAGACAAACTGTATTTTATGCGAGCAAGGGTTTGAAGACCCGTGGATATTACAAAGCCAAAAGGAATCCGCAAGCAAAAAAGTTTAGGTACCACTGTTCTAGATTTAAGTTAATTTATAAGTCGTGTCCTGATATAATCAGTCGGTTCAGAACGTGCATGTTAAATACCTCTATTTACGTTCGCATTTCAAGAGAAAGTATTGTGATCGTGAAGTAATCGATCTCGAGATTTTGATGGATTTTTACGTTTTATGGGAACACGAACCCAAAAAAGGGGATTTTACAATTCTGTCTGTCTCCATGTCTGTCTATCTGTATGTCTGTCTCTCTCTGGCCAGCTAGATGGATTTAGTTCAAACTTGATATCTAGATGTTGTGGGGCTATATCACAAAACTGTTTTATTTTTATTGAGTAGTTTACTGATAAGTTTTTTTAATCCAAATTTTTCGAAAATGGCTCTAACGATTTTTTTAAAATGAATAACTATGGTTTGTTTGACATGGAAAATAGCACTATATAATTGGGTTTTGGGCAAAAATTCGTTTAAGGTTAGTTTACTGATGACTAAATTTTTTAAACTTGAAATATTTAGAATATTTCCATAACTATCTGGTTCCAAATGGGTTTCTTGGGACTGTTTGTCATAAAGAATAGCCCTGTATACTTGGTTTCGGGTAAAAATTCAATAAAGGGTTCTTTATTGATGAGTGATTACCGAAAATTTGAATTATTTGGAAAATAGCTATAACGATTTTTCTTATAATGTTTATCTGAGGAGTGTTTGACAGTTACATGACAATTAAAGCTGTATATTTTTATTTGAGGGGAAAATTCGGCTATGGGTAGTTTATTGATGACTATTTTTTTTATTTGAATACTGAAACAAATGGATTTGATTTGGCTCAAAATGGGTATCAGTTAAGTTGTTTAACTTATAGATAATGTGTAGATTTTTTAAATCATTGCAGTTAACTAATAGTTGGTTTTTGTAAAATTTTGTTTAAATATCTTTAATGATTTGGATAAAAATTGGTATCGGGGGACTATTTTTTTACATATCGATAATAATGTTTCTTTGTTTTTCTAAAATATATTAATTTAAGTGTTATTTACAACAAACTATAGAATTTTTTTTTTAATTATTGACCTTCAAGATTGAATTTAAGATGAGAATATGTGAATAGTTTTTAATAATAATTAAGAACACGTTTTAATTTTTACAACAGTAAAAAATAATTATAATATAGCTTACAATTAATTTATTTTTGAAAATTTGAATTTTGTTTAAAATATTCGAACAATTTGGTTTAAAATTCATATGTAAGAGTTATTAATGTAATTAACGAGATTATGTAATTTTTTACGAAAAAAACATACTTTTGGGTAGTTTACTCCAAAGCTTATTTTGGAAAATTATCTTTGAAGCTATAATACACATGATGAGAAAGTTTGTGCGATTTAGTCGTGCCATTTAATTTTATTTGAGCACAGTGTTTTACTACCCGTATGTGTTATCTCTATTACTAAGTACAAATTACGCTAGTATGCTAGTAGTGAAGAAGTTTTAATTTAGAGAAAGGGTGCCCACATTTGTGGGGAGGGAGAGTGGAAAAGCATTTAGGAAAAACACCCTTATTACATCTGACAGGGATTCGAGCCCTGATCTTCTTGTTAGTTC
This sequence comes from Timema bartmani, assembly GCA_902151455.1. NCBI lineage: Eukaryota > Metazoa > Arthropoda > Insecta > Phasmatodea > Timematidae > Timema > Timema bartmani. Next base: position 70,796 of record CABFWB010000817.1, read on the forward strand.
AGCAGTCTAGTCTATTGCGAGAGTGACGATTTGGAGTCTATAATCTAGGAGGATACTTTTGATCTTGTTAAATAGTTGAAACAAAGGAAAGCTAAAAACCTTTTAAACACCCTTTTTTTTTCAAACTAAATCTTACTACACTTCTGGGATATAAATATTTAAGTAAATCTAATGGGGTAAGAATTAGTAAGGTATATTTTAATGAAAGGGTACCTGCACTTACGTGGGGGTAGAATGGAAAACAATTTAGTAAAAAGCAACCACTCACTATACATGGCCGGATTTTTATCTACATCTCCCCATCACCGGCAAACCAGACTGGAGGATCTTGACGTCTAGTCCGCACTCTCACCGATGCGGGTGAGCATTCTTATTTATATATAGGATAAAATTAAGAAATACTGACAAAGTTTATTAGATGCTCATGATAAAAATATGCATATATCTATACTTGAAAATAAGTATTCACGTAGGTAGGTCTCTCTTACCTTTGGTTATTTTCAAAATATTCTTTTTAAAGCGCTGATTTGTTTCTTGGTTTTATACGCCTACTTTCAATTTTAGAAACACGCACTCAATACGAAATATTATTTGCTTTCAAACAATCCATTAAACTAAATAACTATGTAAAAATGGATGGATCATGCATGCATTTAAGGTTACCGAAGGAAATGACGGGATAAACTGCATTTAGTTTCGCTAGCTCGAATTCTAGTTATTGTTTTGAAATATTGTCGTTATTTCAATAAGATACATAACAATACAACCAAACGTAATTGAAGTTTTATTTCAAAGAATATTAACATAAAAAAATCTTCGAATCACAAATCAAGTAGGTTTTATGACTAGCTCACAATGTGGCATCATTATTTTATTTAAGGCTTAATTGATAACGACCATTATTTTTGATTATAAAATGTTTAGTTAGAACTAAGGTACACATAAAATTGCTCGTTAAGTCAACTTGAGCTCTACCATCCATATAACAAACAAAAATTTAACATTAATGTTATAATTGTTATTATTTGAATTTAGATTACATTTTATCTCACAATGAAAACATTCATTGTTGATATGACAATGATGACTTTGATAATGAGTTTTACTTTAGAAGACCAAAAAAATACTAGGAACAGTATAATTTTTAGGAGTTCTATTTTCAGTAAACATTTTTATTACCTTTTGCTCCACAAAATAAAAGTGAATACCAAATAATTATTAAGAACGTTATAAATTGCACCAAGATAAATATTTGCTTTTTATTGGTTTTCAGAACTCCGTAAACATTTTAATAATTTTTTTAGCACCACATCTTAGTATTCATTCGAGTTATAAGCTTATGTACTAAAATTGCACTAATGATTTAGGGATGAGGAAAGTTGAACTAAGAGGAAGTGTATCCACATTTTCATGGAGAGAGAGAGTGGGAAACCAATTAGGGAAAATCATCCTCAATACATCTGACCGAGATCGAACCACTAACTGCAATATTTACCAAAATTAACAGTTAGAATATAAGCCAAAATGCTCAAAATTCACAACACAAATGAACACATGTTGTAGTACGCGGCATGCCGGCACTTGGCACCATGCAAAGTGGTCGACAACAAACTGGTCGAAAGACTGTAGAAATATTTGGAAGGTGGGGTAGGTCAAGGGATCGACATGACTTGGAGAAACTGCTCGACAAACTCATATATAGAAGGATCAAACGATCGGCAGTCAAACGGTCGTCACAAGAAGCAAGCGTCATGATGGATTCAGTTAAGAATGGGCCAAGTTACTGACAACAAAATGCTTGAAATCAAAATTGTAAATGGAAGAGAACATACATATCTAATCATGCCGTTCCCTTACGGGGTAGGCAGGGCAGGCAATAAGGCTATAAAAAAAACCTCCGTATTTAATCCATCCTCACATTCTCCACACTTCCCTATACTTTTATACTCTCTTCGCTTAACAACATTCATACACAGAGTCATACAAGCTCGTTTACTCTTAGAACTTAAAATGTTTCTTATTTTCACACATTCGTCTACCACATTTAGCCACGTCTTACATGGCCTACCCCTTCCATTTGATCCACACACTCTACCTCCATATTTTTAATCCTTCACTCGATACACTCATCCTCTCAAAATACCCACCCCATAGTATGGAGCGTCTTTCACATTTACATATTGCACTACCTTTCAAACCACACTCCTTCAGCACGCATTCATTACTGACTATGTCCATACGAGTTTGTCCACATACATTTGTTAAGATGTCTCATCCCAAACACATTCACTTATTTCATGTGTTTTTCCTTTTAAACCTACGCTTCACATCCATAAAACAATGTTGACGTCAACACATTTTTATATTCTGCCATCATTGCCTCTTTCGATACTACTTCATTCTTTGCAATAGCCCACACACATCCAACTAATTTCCTAGATGAATTCACCCATCTGTCGATTTTACCCTCAATACTTCCATTTTTAAAGAACATCCTGCCCAGATGCTAAAAATAATTCATTTGTTTTTACAGTTTTCCATTTATACTATGATGATAATCAATTCCCGATCCGTCCTTATCAAGAACTATCACATTAGCTCTGGAGACATTTATACGAAGATCTATTCTGCCTGTCACCACATTCAAACGATTTAATGCATAATACAAGTCACTTTCAGTATCAGCCATTAATACGGCATCATCTATATATTTATAACAGCACTCTCATATTTATATTATCTATTTGTACACAAGGTGACCTGGCTGTCTAGGGGTAAGGTGTCAGACTTCTGTGCTGGGGGTCCGGGGTTCAATCCTCGGTCCCGGCACAGATTTATCTGATTGCCAAACCCTTCCTTCACCTCTGACAAGACGTGTATTAATCACAACTTGTGAATGTGAGGAATGCCAGGCCTCCACCGTGGTTCGGATTCCACGTTAAACTGTAGGTCCTCCATTTCATCTCACAATAACCCTACCATTACACATTAGCGTAAGTGCGTATAACCCGAACGGGTAGTAAGACGCGGTGCTAATAATAATATTTGTACACAAATCACTTCCACACAAGTATCTCTCATACACCAATCCATGGATACCTTAAACAACCATGGAGACATAACAAAACCTTGTCAAGCACCCTGTTCGATGTCAAGCCATTCACCTTACTTCCATCATACACTGCCATAATTGCATTTACAAAGCATGCATCCGCACCATACTCTCTCAGAACATTACATAACATACTCCTATTCATACGATCACACGCTCTCTCCAGATCAACAAATGCACAATAAACTTTCTTCCTTACTGCCATACATTTCTAAATCATGTGTTGAAATGCAAATATATGGTCCATGCAACCTCTACCTGCCATAAAACTACATTGCACACCACAAATCTTGTCCACCATTTGTTCACGCACCCTCTCAATTTAGACCTCTTCCAAAACTTTGCCTGGAATACTCAACAAACTAATGTCCCAGTATTTCTAAAGCCACGTATACATCTGACGATCCTACCCTGTATTCTACCTTGTATTCTACCTTGTATTGTAACAGGTTTGTGTAGATGAGACGGGCCTACAAGCCTCCAATGAACCTACCACAGTGGGTTCGTGAGAGGTTCATTCCGATCCAATTGAGAGTAGGTTTTTGGAACGAACTCAAAGGAATTATCATTTCTACATGGGACGTCTTTTTGTGAGTTTGGCTAAGTGGTGCAAACTGGACAGATGAAACTTCGTTGCAGTTGCTTGAGAATTATAAAACCAATACTGTTTTGTGGGATCCGAAAGACAATTAGCAAGGAAATTGTTTCTTTAGGAGGTCAATCTAACAGTAGTTCCAAACCGGCTCGTTTTTTATATAGCTCAATGCACAATCATCGTCTTTTAAAAATTTGCTATAGTTAATAGGGCACCACTGGCCATAATCATCGCTAAATTTTCCTCGCGGGAAGACCTGTCAACTAGCACCCTCGCAAATATGCCACTGAACTGTGTATATCACTGCTGAATGTTCTTGAAACAGGTCGGATCCCTGGAGAAGGTAGAATACAAGGTAGAATATAGGGTAGGTATACGCACGGGTTCGTTCCACGTCCCAACTGACGAGCATTTATCACAAGGTAGAATACAAGGTAGAATACAAGGTAGAATACAGGGTAGGTTCGTCAGATGTATACGCACCTTTACATTCATTTTACTGCCTTTGTACAAAGGAACAATGATGGAATTCTTCCAGTCATTAGGAACATTTGAATTCGGAGAACATATTGAACAACTCACTCAATATGGCAAGTAGTACCATGTCCCCACAATTAAGCATTTCACTTATGATCTCATTTACGCCCACAGCTTTACCATTATATAACACTTTCATAGCTTTTAACACCTCAGCCTCGTTAATTCTTTCACTCACGGGGGCGGCTTGGGGCCTTGCGAACCGGGCGGCTGCCCTGGGCACCGGCTCGAGGGGGTGCCAAACAGAGCTAAACCTAACCTAACGTAGCCTGGGCGTAATATGAAAATAATCCCCAAACCTAACAACTCCAAACCTAACATAGCTTAGGCGTAATAGTGGAGTTGCTAAGAATAACAATCGTTCACTTTTTATACTAACATGACATTTGACATATTAGTATAAATTTGTAGTGAGTAAATAGAATTTAGTGCCACCCTCAAAAGGTTACTTTACATTTGTTATCTTGAAAAAATGGCACCCTATAACTTTTTTTGTTGCAATTATAACGTAAACCATCTATATTGTCAAAGTGTTTGTTAAACTTATAATACAAAATTGAAGATAACATTGTCTACAAAATAGGTTCTTATAGTTTTATTTGTAATCCTAACACTTTTTGTACAATCTCCAAGTGAAGCGTTTAGCGTATAGTTAACATTTGTGGAGTTTCCCCTTCAGATTGTTTTCCTATCACGCCCAGGCTAATTTAGGTTTGGAGATGTTATGTTTGGGGATTATTTTCATATTTCCCTAGAGCCAAATCACTATGGGAAGTGTGATAACTGACAGCTAACGAAGATTTAAAGAACGGTCAAAAGAAAATCATAACTAAAAATAATTGTTTTTGTCAACGTTTTGGCTGCCAAAGGTGACAAAAAATCAACTTGTTATGGTTTTGTAGGTCATTTGGTTTGGCGAATGGCTTCATAAAAGTATATCTGGTAGCTTTTACTAGCTCTCAGCTACTACCATACCTATGACGAATGGAGTATATTATCCACTGGTTATTTAGGGGGGCGCCAAAAAGAATACCGCCTGGTCACGACATTTACCTTGGGCCGCCCCTGTAATAACTCATAATAATATTTTTCCTATTTTCTTCTACTTGCTCTATGTTTTCGCCATACAATTTATCAAAATACTTCCTCCATCGCTCTCTCATACCGTTTCCATCCCAAATCATTTCACCGCTTTCATTCTAAATGCCATAGGTCTTCACTTACACTACTTGGTTCGTTATCTTTACCCACATCCAGTATAAATTCTTATTTCCTTAAAAATCACTCTGCATGTAAAATAATATAATTCATCTTATCAATAATTATTTTGTAATCATCACTCACTCACTCACTCACTCATCATCACTCACTCACTCACTAACTAACTCTCTCATCAATAATTCTCTCACTTCCTGAATAGAAGAAGGCTGAAACGTTGCATAATAGTAAAGTAGTACATAAGAGGTTAGTTAGAAAAACCATTGCCTTAGACTGCATGACTACTGTTGCGGATCACTAATTTTCCCAATTCACTATTACCTAGAAGGCTGAGATTTTTCATGGTTGTACATCAAAGGGTATTAAGAAAAACTATGCCAAAATAATAATTCAAATTCGATCTCTATTGGGGAAAAGAGGGGGCTTGAAAGTTTTCAAAATTCACTTATGTATCTTTTGAACCAGTGGAAATAGAATCTTGAAATTTAAAATTAGGCTTCCTTTCTAGAACTGGGTGTGACTTTTTTGGGGAGTTTTCATAATTCTTCCCCTAAGGAGAAGGAAAGGGGTATAAAGGGGTTGCTTCTTCTCACGTACATTGTGTATGCAAGAACATTAAATCAAACCCCGTCATTGATGGGTACATCAGATAGTCTATTAATATACTAAAACCCACTTCCGTGGCCACGTGGTCTAAGGCGTTACTCTCACAATAGACCAGACTGCCGATGACGGGGAGATCGTGGTTCAATCCCGGTTGAGTGTACTGTTAGGTGTACTGAGGGTGGGTTTCCTAAAATGTTTCTCACTCTTTCCCCAAGCAATTGTGGTTACACTTCTTCTAAATTTAACAGTTCTCATCCCTAAGCTATTAGCGTAATTAATACATATACGTACAACCCGAATATGAAGTAAAACGCGGTGCTAAAACTATACTAAATATCTGCATCAGAGGTCGAATGATCTAACGCGTCACTTTGGAACTTTCCTGCTGAATTGCCAGAGACCGGGATATCCGGGATAGAATCCCGATCGGGTGTACCAAGTTTTATTTTATATGGTTTCTACTATTCCTTCTCACAAATGCGTCAACATTTCCTAGTTTGATCCTTTGAGTGTTATTTTGAACTATAAAGATTTTGAATTGTTGTTAATAAAAGCATGGGCTTAGGGAGATTTTTTTTTGGGGGGGGGGCAGGGGTTGAGGGGGAAGTTTCAAACTTGTGAGTCTAGGGCATTATGATAGTAAGATCTGTAGTATTTTCGTCTCATCTCGTTAACCTTTTGGGTTACATGCATGTGAGATAATTACACAAATGTAATTAGGATTTGAAAGTTTCAATTTCGAGGTAATGTACTCAAATTTGCGTGGAAGGAGAATTGATTTTTTTTAAAGGAGTACACATTTAATAAATTCCTTTAAAGCTACAATAAGAGCAAACGACAATGAAAGTGTCACTAGTCACTAGTCAAATTTAGGAATTTCAATCTTCCCAAACAAATCAAATGAAAAATAAAAATATAACTATTCAAGAAATTTTTCCTGGGTTTAAACTGGATGATCTCCATAGTGTTCTCGAACACAATTGTTGTTATTTTCATTTATAACATAGGTATTGAATATTTCATATTATTATAAATGTTTTATGCTCCCCACGGATTTGGATGATGGTTACAATTTTTTTCCCATCACGTCATGGTACCTGTTCAGGTTATACGGATAAATCAATTACGCTAATGGAATAAGAGTGAGTAAGGTAGAATTTTATAATAATTTGAAACTACATTTGAGATAAGGGAAAGTGGGGGACCATTTATTAAAAATCACCCTCAATACATCCGACCGGGATTCCAACCCTAATCTCCCCATCATTGGCAATATAATGTAGCATTAGTGACGCATTAAACCACTGATGCGGGCTATGTGACCATTAATAAATTACTTCTGGATATTTTATCCACTTAGGTTTAAACTCTTCACTATGTGAAGAACTAAATCTTTACGTTATCCTGAAGAATTATTGAAAATTTAATTACTATTATTCTTAGCTGAGAAGAACAATTTCTTATCATTTGGTATATATGTCATAACATTAATTATTATACCATAGTTATGCATACTCTGGGCCGTCTTAACAGTACTACAGGCCCCCGGACAAAGTAGTGCACTGAGGCCCTACCTACACAACCCCCCACAGGAAAAAATTTAAACCAATGATAAAAATAAACTGATATTTATTTATACCTCCAACAAAATCAGTGTAAGCATTAAAAAAAACACGATGTAGATAAAAGATTAATCGACACAAACGTTTGAACAATATAACACGATTCTTGAACTCAAAAAACAAAATATTCAACATAAAAATGGTACTCAGTTGGTAAATCATATAGACAAAGATGAAAAATTATGAAACTACTGTGAATTATTTATTATTAATGACGTGTTCAACACAAACACCTGCGAAGTTTCTTTGCAGAGAATTGCTTTATAATTGGCTTGAAGTAACTGGTCTTAGAGATGTCGTTTTCCATACACTTGAGTGAAAGCCAGTTTAAATGCTGCTGCCCCATTGTGCTCCGAAACGGATTTTTTTATATCTATATATAACTTTCGTATAAAGAATGCACTTTTCCGGCACAGTTGATCACCATCATTCACACGAACACACATGTATTTTCTATATTGGGAAGCACAGATTTAAAGTTATCCAAAATTATTTTTCTGGATAATGCAGGGAAGGTTTCACCATTTTCATCAAGAACCATGAAGTTCTTGAGATACGTTCATTTAAATAATCACCATAATCAAGGTATTTGTGATATACACTAGACAGATGTTCACACTTTGTGTTTAGCTCATTAGAACCAATTGTTCTCAATTCAGTGAAGAAGTAAAACTGATTTCCAATAAATGAATAAGCTCATTGCACTTTTGTCAGCTCGGGAGTTAGAGAGTCCAGAACAGGAAGGAATGTTACCATCTTGAACTTTTCATTTTTACTTAGAAGTATCTCTTTTCTTTATCCGTCATATCTAGTAAGACGCACACCTTACTTTCATTCCCATTTTTTGACATCCCTTTAGTCTGAATCTGGACACCTACTCCTGGCTTTCAATTCGTATTCACTATATTTGTCTCTAATTTCCCGAAGATAGGAATTTAGAGACTCAAGAATATTCGTGGCAGCAAAGATGGTTACATCTTTTGACTGCAGGATATTACTGGTTTTGTTCACTCAAGAATGTCATCCCAAGGAATCGTGAGGAAGATTGTTTCCAGGTTCTCAATTTTTTTGCTCAATCCTTCTACCTCTTGCCATGTGTTCCCTTCCTGTTCATTGTCAGTTGATACAAAATTTAGTGGATATTCAATGTTCTCGAAATCCCCAATATAGAACATGAACAGAAACAAAATGTGAAGACCATCTAGTGTTTGACAGACACTTGAACACAACATTTTATCCTAAAGCTGATGCTAGAACATCCTATGAATGTGTAGAAGCAAAGAAAAAGGAATACAGACGCTGAACAAAGTAAAATAATTTTACAGTCTGTAGAAAACACTGCCGCTTTTACTCTTACCAAGTTCAGGCTGTGTCCAGCAGAGAGAAGGTACATGGTGAACTTATTCAGTTGATGAATCCGTACTTAAAATCAAGTATATCATCCATACATATTTGAGGCATTTTCTAACAACTGACCATGGCAGTTAGACAGTGGAATTTTGTTCTCATTAAAAAAAAGTGACACCAGTATCTGCTAGATTCTTTGCTCCATGATAAAATGTGGGAATGAACTTAATAAAACGTTCCACAGGCTGACTTTCTCGAGTGTACCGGATAGTAAAATATGTCAGTTGATCATTGTGTGAGATGTCAGGAGTGGAATTCATACTTATTGAATAATACTTTGATTCTTTTGTTTCTTCAAGAATAGCACAAAGAAAATGTTGTCCCTTTAATTCAATAAATTCCTCACAAATTTTTGGCGATAAATACGACGGATTCCCCCTTCCTAGATGCTTATACAGTTTGAGATGTTCTTCTAAAAGTGATTAAAATTCACTCAACAGCTATAAAATACCTACATAGCTTCAATTGTTACTTTCTCTCTATCTTACAGGTAAAGAAAGTATGGTGATCGTCAAAAAAATCGAACTCGAGATTTTGATGAATCTTGACGTTTCATGACTCTCTGAATCCGAAAAAGTTGTTTTTGAATTTCCGTCTGTCTGTCTGTACCTCCAACTAGAGCCTAAACTATTTTACCGATTGAGCTAAAACTTGATATCTAGGGTTTTCATAGGGTTGCCCCGAGGGTTTTTTGGAATTGGATATCTACCGCTAAAATTAAGGGTAATTTACTGAAGGGCAAAAAGAGAAAAAGTCGATTTCCTCAAAATCGGCTCTAACGATTTTGATTAAATTTCATTTATAAACATTAATAAATATTACAAACAAAATGGCTACTCTCAATATTTCGGCAAAATGGCTTCAAGGGCTCCGGTCTGATGCGTAAATTAACATTTTTTATAATAGCTCCAAAATTATTTGAGATATGAAATTACTTAGCATTACAAATATGTATATATATTTATAATACAAATATTTTATCCGAAACATATTTTTATAAAATCAATAACTTTCAATCTATACGCAATTATATATATTTTTTAACTTTTTGGACATTAAAGTTTAAGTATTGC
>CABFWB010000817.1:82581-101502 GCA_902151455.1 Timema bartmani
TAAACTACCCTTAATTTTAAGTTTTAATAGACACACAGACAGACGGCATTGCAAAGACTATTTTTAAGGGTTCGGGGGGTCATGAGACGTCGACATCCATCAACATTTCAGGTTAGTTTTTCTTACGGTCGCAATACTTGAGCTTTAATGTGTCCAAAAAGTTAAAAAATATATATAATTGCGTATAGATTGAAAGTTATTGATTTTATAAAAATAAGTTTCGAATAAAAATGTGTATTATAAATATATATACATATTTGTAATGCTAAGTAATTTCATATCTCAAATAGGTCTCTGGAGGGTTTTAGCCATATCCTTCACAAAAATTATTTTTCTCCTAGAAAAGATAATGAGGTGAGTGGCTGGTGGATAACCCTCACCAGTTTGTAGAAAGTAGGTCAATTGACTGGAAATAGCACCTGGGTGGCTACAATATCACCTCGCTCAGTGGTGTGCCAAGTCATCGCTCTGACTACTTTAGTCTATGATTTTTGACCATCGATGTAGAAGGTTCGACGTTTGCGCCATCGATGTTTATTTATAGATAATTTTTGAACAACAATGTTTTGAACTGATGTGTGAGAAACTGATGTATTTATAGATTGTTTTAGCACCGCGCCTTACTAACCGTTCGGGTTATACGCTTGTTATTTAATTAAATACATAATCAGTTTACGACCGATTGTGATTGTACTATTTTTTTCTTAATTGAACACTTTGTATTACTTTGTTTATTTTATATACAGTATTTTTACTTTCTCTCTATCTTACAGGTAGAGAAAGTATGGTGATCGTCAAAAAAATCGAACTCGAGATTTTGATGAATTTTGACGTTTCATGACTTCCTGAATCCGAAAAAGTGGTTTTTGAATTTCCGTCTGTCTGTCTGTCTGTCTGTCTGTCTGTACCTCCAACTAGAGCCTAAACTATTTTACCGATTGAGCTGAAACTTGATATCTAGGGTTTTCATAGGGTTGCCCCGAGGGGTTTTTGGAATTGGATATCTACCCCTAAAATTAAGGGTAGTTTACTGAAGGGAAAAAAGAGAAAAAGTCGATTTTCTCAAAATCGGCTCTAACGATTTTGATTAAATTTCATTTATGAACATTAATAAATATTCCAAACAAAATGGCTACTCTCAATATTTCGGCAAAATGGCTTTAAGGGCTCCGGTCTGATGCGTAAATTAACATTTTTTATAATAGCTCCGAAACTATTTGAGATATGAAATTACTTAGCATTACAAATATGTATATATATTTATAATACAAATATTTTATTCGAAACATATTTTTATAAAATCAATAATTTTCAATCTATACGCAATTATATATATATTTTTAGCTTTTTGGACATTAAAGCTTAAGTATTGCGATCGTAAAAAAAACTAACCTGAAATGTTGATGGATTTCGACGTCTCATGACCCCCCGAACCCTAAAAAATAGTCTTTGCAATGCCGTCTGTCTGTGTGTCTATTAAAACTTAAAATTAAGGGTAGTTTACTGAAGGGCAAAAAGAGAAAAAGTCGATTTTCTCAAAATCGGCTCTAACGATTTTGATTAAATTTCATTTATGAACATTAATAAATATTCCAAACAAAATGGCTACTCTCAATATTTCGGCAAAATGGCTTTAAGGGCTCCGGTCTGATGCGTAAATTAACATTTTTTATAATAGCTCCGAAACTATTTGAGATATGAAATTACTTAGCATTACAAATATGTATATATATTTATAATACAAATATTTTATTCGAAACATATTTTTATAAAATCAATAATTTTCAATCTATACGCAATTATATATATATTTTTAGCTTTTTGGACATTAAAGCTTAAGTATTGCGATCGTAAAAAAAACTAACCTGAAATGTTGATGGATGTCGACGTCTCATGACCCCCCGAACCCTAAAAAATAGTCTTTGCAATGCCGTCTGTCTGTGTGTCTATTAAAACTTAAAATTAAGGGTAGTTTACTGAAGGGCAAAAAGAGAAAAAGTCGATTTTCTCAAAATCGGCTCTAACGATTTTGATTAAATTTCATTTATAAACATTAATAAATATTCCAAACAAAATGGCTACCCTCAATATTTCGGCAAAATGGCTTTAAGGGCTCCGGTCTGATGCGTCAATTAACATTTTTTATAATAGCTCCGAAACTATTTGAGATATGAAATTACTTAGCATTACAAATATGTATATATATTTATAATACAGATATTTTATCCGAAACATATTTTTATAAAATCAATAACTTTCAATCTATACGCAATTATATGAATTTTTTTAACTTTTTGGACATTAAAGTTTAAGTATTGCGACCGTAAAAAAAAACTAACCTGAAATGTTGATGGATGTCGACGTCTCATGACCCCCCGAACCCTAAAAAATAGTCTTTGCAATGCCGTCTGTCTGTGTGTCTATAAAAACTTAAAATTAAGGGTAGTTTACTGAAGGGCGAAAAGAGAAAAATTTGGTTTTCTCAAAATCTGCTCAAACGATTTTGATTAAAATTCGTATCTAGGCGTTGATTAAGATTATAAATAAACTGGCTATTTTCATTTTCCTATGAAAATGATTTTTAGGGTACATTACAGAAGCGTTAATTTCCGTATCTCCACAACTATTGGAGAAACTAAACAACTTATCATTGCAAAATTGTAGGACTATTAGAAATAAAAAACTTTTATTTGACATATATTTTTATAAAAGCAGCAGTTTCTGAGATATTTGCAAATATATTAATACAATTTTGTGAGCTTTAGTTGTAAACATATACTACTTAAGTCTTAACGCAATAATTCTCCAATGCCATAGAGTAATTAAATATAAGTATCTAAAAAAGTATGGTATTTTTCCTTAAATCTCTTAGGAGAAATGTTTGCATAGCAATGATCTATCTCCATTTTAGACTCAATAGTCAATATTTACATTTTTTATTGGTCAAAATGTATATATGAATAATTAAATATCAATGCGATGACTTGAAGATCTGCAACACCTTATAAAATGTTAAAACTTTAACCAGAATCGAAATTTTAATACGAAGTGTTGACCCTTGTGGAAGACATTAAACTGTTTGAAATGCTCTTAGGTGGACAAAGATGCGCCTCTTTTCTTATTGATTATATATCATTGTATATTATTTTATGCGTGTTCTTATGTGTAGTGGTGATGATACAATGTACATTATTCCGTTCAGAAATCTTACGAGTTTATAGAAAGAGAGAGAAAGTCTGTGCGGTGTGCCGTACCATTTATTTATTATGTGTGTTTAGAGTACAATTTCTTTGAAATGATCTTGAATTTTTTTAATACATTTATTCATTATAAATTCATTTCAGTTCAGTTATTTAAATGATATGAAAAAATTCCTCAAATATTATTTATAATAAAATAATGATGTTTTTATTCTGTTGGCATCAATCTTTTTTTCGATGTTAATAGCTACTATGTGCTGCTACTTATAGAAGAGGAGGAATAGAGGGAATAAACTTTCCCTTTAGACCTACATTATTATTAGTTTGACGTCGGTATAATCTATTTTGGGTACAATATCACAACACTTAATTTGTTATATGTATATGAGTAGGTTTGAATTCTCTCAACAGCTAACTCCATAACTTATAATGAATTAATCTAAAGAGTAGATATAAAGAGAGTGGTTAAGAAAAAAATGCCCCTGCATTAGCGTGAAGAAGGTATGGTTAAGGGTGTGAAAATAGTATTGATACTTTACCGATATCGATTTATTACTTTCAATACTAGTATTTTTTACTCGATACTTTTTTCCGATACTTTTACTGATATTAATACTCACACTCCGGTATCGGATCAGTATCGAGAGAAACAACTTTTTTGTTATCTTTACCTCATGCTTGGATTAAATGTTTACTATGATTAAAGAAGGGTACAAAATAGATTGAAAACATATATTACTAATTAAATTTAGCTATTAAATAACTTTCCAACAGCTAGACTTTCATAGACATTTTGAAAGCTGGTATGGTAAAACCTTTTATAATATTCATTATACAATATTATCTATCATACCTTTCAAATTCACATGGCATAGACGCGATAGATCTAAATATACTATAATATGTTTAAAACACTATAATTTTTAGTGTTTAAATAAATAATATGAAAACAAATAATAATAATAATAATAATAATAATAATTATTATTATTATTATTATGCAAAAGTTGAAAATTTTACTTGATAAAAAAATATTTTTCCACATTAAAATTTTGATGCCAATACTTACTGTTATCGATATTTTTCTTTCGATACTAGTATGGTATCGATATATTTCTTCCTATAATTTAAATGAGTACAATATCGATACATCCCTAGGTATGGTAAGTTACAATGATATATCACAAGGAGAAAAACCACCCACAGTGTACACAGTCGAAGTTCGTCGGTGACCTGGTGGTCTAGGGGTAAGGTATCAGACTTCTGTGCTGAGGGTCCGGGGTTCAAACCTCGGTCCCGGCACAGATATATCTGATTGCCAAACCCTTCCTTCACCTCTGACAAGACGGGTATTAATCACAACTTGTGAATGTGAGGAATGCCAGGCCTCCACCGTGGTTCGGATTCCACGTTAAACTGTAGGTCCTCCATTTCATCTCACAATCACCCTACCATTACACATTAGCGTAAGTGCGTATAACCCGAACGGGTAGTAAGACGCGGTGCTAATAATAATAATAATAACAGTCGAGGTTCAAACCTCAACTTCTGTCACCAACAGTCTATTTTAGTCCAAGTTCGATGCCTGTGTGAACCCTGATATGGGAGAGTAGATTAATGAAAGCAATTTATAAATAAATTGGTGACGTCACAATATTTTACCTTCTGAATGTGATGACCTATTTACCAAATGGTGGACGCCAATTAGGATCTATTTTAGGAGCCATGTCGAGTGACTGTAATTTATGTGTGAGGTCACTTTATGCTGCTTTTGATTTATTACTTCAACACCCAACAAGGAAAGAAGGTAAATTACTTCTATAAATAGACGGGGTGTGGCTATACATATACACACATACGCACACTCTAACACATATTCCCTCTCTAATTTTATTCCCTCATATACACTCTCTAGCCTTCCCTCCTACACTCACACTCTCTAACACTCTCTCACACACTCTAAATCTCACACTCTCTCTCTACACTCTCTAACGCTCTTACATACACTCTCTAATTCACACACACACACCCATACACTAACACTTTCACACACACTCCATCTCACACACACACACACACACACATACACACTCTCTGACACCATTTCTCACACTATCTCCCTCTGACACTATCACTCTCACACTTTCTCTCTCACTTTCTCCCTCACACTATCTGTCTCTGATACTATCTCTCTCACACTATCTCTCTTTGACCCTAGCAATTTTTAAATAGTTTTGAATTTTCTAAAATCAATCATAACATTCATAGGTATACTAGCCTTAAATCAATTTTTATTCAAAAATTGTGTATACTGTGGTATTTATCATATAAAACATATATCCATTTTAAACAAAATCATTACAGCCATTTTCAAAAAAATTCTAATTTTTAAAAGTCAGTAATTCTAGAGCTAGAATGATAATCTGGTTTTCACCTCGAGGCATTACCCTCTATTCCAGGAGTGGCCAAACTTTTAATCTGGAGATCTACTCCAGAGAAGAAAAATCCTTTTCGATCTACTACGGAACCATAGGCTAATATTGTTTGTTTCATTGGTGAAAAATTTATAGCCAATTTTGTGTATTGATAGTAAAATTATATTACATATTAAAACTTATAGTCCTTTCACACACTAAAACTGAGTTTTTCATCAAAACACATTATTTATTTATATTCCCTGAAAAAATTATTTCTCACTAAACATTTGACTTTGAAGTTGATGCATGACACAACATAATCTTAGGATAGTTTTTTAAATGAGAATTAATTTATTACTCTCTCATAAACGCAGGTAAATGGTCATTAGTCGGACAGCTTCAATATCTCGATTTTATAATGTTGATTTGAGGAAAATCTGCAAATCCTCTCTTTTATTTTCTCTCTCTCAATCTTCTTTAATCGATCGACTAAAGTAACAGTCGCGGTCGACCGGTAGATCGCGATCGACCTCTGCTCTATATCATCTAATCATCAGGTTTGAAGAGCGTCCATTAATTCGTTTCTGTTATATTATTATTATTATTATTAGCACCGCGTCTTACTACCCGTTCGGGTTATACGCACTTACGCTAATGTGTAATGGTAGGGTGATTGTGAGATGAAATGGAGGACCTACAGTTTAACGTGGAATCCGAACCACGGTGGAGGCCTGGCATTCCTCACATTCACAAATTGTGATTAATACACATCTTGTCAGAGGTGAAGGAAGGGTTTGGAAATCAGATAAATCCGTGCCGGGACCGAGGATTGAACCCCGGACCCCCAGCACAGAAGTCTGACACCTTACCCCTAGACCACCAGGTCACCCGTTTCTGTTATAAATTTAGCATTAAATCCCCGATCTATCCATCGCTTGCAAACCAGACCAGATGAGTTTATGGCTTAGCCCGCGTATCTGCTGGTGCGGGTGGAAATAATAAAGTATATTCTAATGGTTATCTTCTTTATTCTTTCTGGCAACCCCTTTGAGACAGGAAGTATTGTGAATGAAAAAATAAATCGAATTCAAGATTTTGATGGATGTTGGGGTTTAATGATTCCCTGAACCAGAAAAAGTAGTTTCCGCGAGCCGTCTGTCTCTGTGTATGTATCTCGTCTTAGAAAACGAAACCATTTTACTGATAAGGCTAAAAAAATGGTAGGCCTATAGCATGTAGGGTAGTTTTCATAAGGTTCCCCATGGATATTTTTTGAATTATTTATCCAGCCCTAAAATTAAGTGTAGTTTAATCTAGGACAAAAAGAGAAAAAAATCAATTTACTCAAGTTTGGCTATAGCGATTTTAATTAAAATTAATTTCTTGGCACTGTTAAGCATTACAAACATAACGGTGCATCTATTTTTCCCATATAAACTAATTTGAGGGTACTTTACGTAAGGTGAATTTCCAATCGGTATATTATCTTCGTAAGTCTTTAAGATACGAAATAATTTATCATTGAAAGGTTGTAGGTCTCTTAAAAATAAGTAACTTTCATTTGAAATATTATTTTTATAATTACAATAGTTTCCGAGCTATAAAGAACACATAATTTTAATTGAAGTCTAGGAAATGGAGGAGTTGATTGCTATGTTCTTTGGTAAACCGAAATATTCCTCTTTAATCAATATGTTTCTCTAACAGTGTTAATGTTCTTTGGAAGTAAGTGATGAGCTTTTTTCCATTATGTTTCTGCAACAATGCATATTACCTCATTTCACATTTATTTTTAAGTTTTTAGCTAAAGGAGCGAGAAATTATGTAAGGCATATCTTACCATTCATCTCAATAAGGTTTCTGTACAGTGTATGTTATTCCATTTATGATCTTTGGTGAAATGTCTCTGCAAAAATGTATATTATTTTGTTTTACATATCCCAAGAGTTTTAAGTAGATGTCTCAATCCTACCTGGCAAATGACCGAGATAGTCTGTCGAATAATTTATTTTTATATATAAAATTCAAAACAATACGATTATTAAATATTTCTCAGTACAGGTAGATTTATACCAGAATACTTAAATGTTAATAAAATTTATCTAGGTAGAGTTTGACTTTATTGTTTCAGTATTACTTTATTCCTAGGTCTTCTGAGCTATCAACAGCTCTCTTCCGTATAATCCGAACGGGTAATAAGACACGATACTAAAAAAAACTGCTCCCTTTGCTTCTAGACATCAATAAATTACCTGAGTTCAAAGAACCAGTCATTCCCAGTTTAAATAGTTTGTTTCAAGGAAATCACAGTAATTAAAGTATTATGTGGCTCTAGTAAAATACACTAGTTTGTTTTCTAAACAATAATTATATGCCATGATTATGATTGATGTATGTGAAAAAAAAAGTTGAAAATATAATTATTATAGCTTATTCATTCCAATTTGTACAATTTTTCCATGCATTATGATGTTTGTAATATAATCGTTTTTAGACGTTGGCATAAAACCAACTATATACCAGGATCTTTTTGTTATATTGCTACTATCTTGGCAACTCAGTTAAAATTAATAATAAATGTAATAGGACAGACTGTTGTAAAAAGGCCGTAGCAAGGTTAGGAGGTGAAGTAAGTATTAGTAAGTTTAGTTCACTTTATTTAAAACTATCAGCAACTAATTTAAGTTAATTTTACCGATCAAAGTACTTTAAAATTAAAATTAGTAAATTAATCTTAACCTATTAGTAAGTTTAGTTCACTTTATTTAAAACTATCAGTAACTAATTTAAGTTAATTTTACTGATCAAAGTACTTTAAAATTAAAATTAAATATTTTATTAACGCCCTTTTCCCCCAAAAAATCTCACAAAAAATATGAGCACTGCCTTACTGTATACATTATATTGTTTAGGCAAGATGATAATA
Source organism: Timema bartmani (assembly GCA_902151455.1). NCBI lineage: Eukaryota > Metazoa > Arthropoda > Insecta > Phasmatodea > Timematidae > Timema > Timema bartmani. Next base: position 91,125 of record CABFWB010000817.1, read on the forward strand.
AAAGTACTAAAAATATCTATAAATAGTAACCATCATTTTGATGCCATAGTAAAAGATTTTTTTAAGGCTCTTAGCGCAAGCTAAGAGCTATTAATTCCTAGTAGTACACTTATAATGAATTCAGTTTCCCCTATAATTTAACACACCCGATTATGTTTCACGTTAGGACTAAGTAACGTTGACCTGACCAAGGTTCGAAATGGCAAAGCATTGACTACAGTATGGGCGTATAACCCGAACAGGTAGGGCCTAGTAAGACCCGATGAAAAAAAAAAAGACTACAGTATGGAGCCATTAATGAAATATAGTATCTATATAGCCATTGTAATTAATAGTGGTACACATTTCTCACAAACATTATTTTCTGTGAAATTTAGTAGGCCCCACATACATTTAAAACTATAATTAGCTAATTTGTAAATAGCAAATTTTAACAAAATGTCTAGTTTTTGTAATAAAATTACTTTCTAAACATTTTGGTACATCTTAGATTTCGTTCACGAACCAAACAGAAATGCACAAGTTTAGCATATTTGATTGAATTATATAAAAGATTTAAACCACTTCTAATATTTATAAGGCTCTATCCTTAGTTGGAATTAAAAAAAAGTAGCTTCTAACTGCATTAAATATTCATTGCCCTTTTGTGGTTGAGGTGGGCAGTGCCTCCTCCATCATTCCTATGTCTGAAATTGCATCATATCATGGTATTGTATAGTATAACTTTAGAGTTGATAGCCATGTCTATTGGAGGCGGTTGAGCCTTATTGTTTTCTTTATGTCTCAACCAAACTGCACCTGAATTGGTGGGCATATGTTTAAATGTCAAGCTCATTTGGTTTGAAGGAGATCAGGGCTAAAACCCCAGCTAGGCGTACTCAGGGTGTTTTTTCCTATACATTTTCCTATTCTACCTTAACATTTTACATTTTGCCTTCTTCATCCCTCTCCCACTAACGTTAATATATATATATATATGTGTGTGTGTGTGTGTGTGTGTGTAATCTGACCTAAAATAGGACACTAAATCGTTTCGAAACGTCCTATACTTTTAACGAGATATTGTAATGCAGGAACCAATTTACTTCTCCCACTCGCTCATTTGCTTATTTCATTCTTCTTTCCTTAAGTTTCACATTTCTTTGACTCCCCAAAGCCAAAACTTGAAAGGAGGCAATTCCCTTTCCTTCAACCCCCCTTAAATTATTCCCTAGATTTGCCACTGGCTCAAAGCATCGCATATTTTAGAATGAGTTTTTGTTTGAAGCACAGATATTTTATTTAGTAAAACTTGAAATACATTTTTAAATAACAGAAAAATACTAAATGTTGTCAACTTATTTATATCTCAAGAGAAGATGTATTTTTTTTTCATTGCGTCTTAGTATTCGTTCAGGCTATACACATACATTTTTATTTTAGCATCACATCTTATTACCCGTTCGGGCTGTACGCCTATGTACGAGTTACACTAATGTGTTAGCGATTAGGAAGGTTGAATTTAGAGGAAGTGTACTCTCATTTACGTGGAGGGATAGTGGAAAACTATTTAAGAAAAACCAACCTCAGTAGATCAGACTGGGATCGAATCCCGAACTCCCTGTCTTCGCCAGTCTAGTCTATTGCGAGAGTAGTGCCTTAGAACATGTGGCTATTGAATTGGGTTACACATAGATTAATAACGCTAGTGCGGAAGGTAGAATTTGAGAAGAACTGTACACGAATTTTTGTGTAGGGTGAGTGGGTATCAATTTAGGGAAAAATACCCCCAGTACACCCAACGTGGGTTTGAACACCGATTTACCCATCCCCAGCGATACAGTCTAACAAGAGATTAACACGCTAGACTATGTGACCATGGATGTTGGAAAAGATGGTGTAACTTTCATTGTTGAACACACCAAACTTTGAGAATGGTTTTACTCCTAAGTTGTTAAAGTGGATTTGGAACAGTTTTTTCCCCTCTAAGATATAAGATACCGAGTTGTCACCGATGTCACCAAGTGAGTACAGCAACTACAGCCAGGGCATGTAAGAAGAACATTCTCATCCGAAGTATCGCCCATTCAGATTGATTAACTCAATTTATGTCTGTCTTCACGGTATATAAAATTTATTACATCCGCAGACTTGGAGACGAATCTACCACTGGGCGATTGTTTGATCTAAATGTTTATATTCATTGGACACGAACCGGTTTATGGATTCTCAGAGCACCATAAATCATCTAGGAGAACAAAGCATAAAGTATGGTCTCACGTAAAACATTTTTGTTTGAAGTACATGTATCTATTTTCGGTGTGCGTAATATAAAGTCAGTTGTGGTATATCACCTTTTATAAATGCTTTGTTATGTGTAGTAAGAATAACACAAAGTAAATGATACTTTCTGATATTTTAAATGAATGGTAATCTTACATACAATGTTTATTATAAGACGACCGACTCCGTGGTAAGTAGTGTGATCGGCGTTTCACCACACTATTTTTAGCTCTCCTCCTCCAGGCAATATCCCAAGGAGTTTTTTATTTATTTCCTAATTTCTTAATATCTCGGACTATTTACGTAACTGGTTTTTCTGTTCCAAGGCCGTATGTAATTTAGTAATTTGTTTTTCTGACCCATTTGTTCCAAGGACAGACATCGCGAGGTATGTGATTACTTTAGTTTCTCAATGCCTTGTAATAATTTGTTTTGCTATTTCGTGACCCAATACTTCAGGCTATATTTTTCTATATTTTTTCAAAAGTACTCGCTATTGAAAGTATCCCCCAGCAAACAATCGCTACCTAAATAAAAGTAGGGAATGGGGAAAATAAACGAGTCGAGTCAGGTTTAATAATAATAATAATGTCTTTATTAGGGCGAATTTAAGGCCAGAGCCTCTTCTTACACTTAACAACTTACAATGTTCATTTAATACTTAAATGCTATTTATATGATAATTGAAAACTAATTATAATATTGGTACTTAGAGAATAATAATAAAAATATTGCTCACATAGCGAATCACAAAAAAAAAAGTACATTAAAAATCCTGAGAAATAAGAAAATAATTTTAAAAAATGTCAGCAGAACCTTATTTGTGTGAGAGAGGGTTGGGGGAAGGAAGTAACGAAAATTTGTTTTACTAGGCACTTTTCCCTTTTCATATTATTTGTTTGAAAATTGGATGCCCTGAAAGCTATTTGGAGGGGTCTTCAAGTGGAGAGTTTCTGAGAATTAGACTCTTTTAAAAGAAACTTAGTATATACCTCCTCCCAATTTTTTTTATAAATTTGGATAATCTTAAAGGCTATTTGGAGTAGTCCTACTTCATCAAATTCTTGAAAATTGGATACATTTAAAAGCTATTTTAAGTAGTGCTAAACCAGATTTTTTCATAAATTATATTCCATGGAAAATATCTAAAGTGGCCCACTTCCAGAAATTTTTCGAAATTTGAATGCCCATAAAAGCAATTTATAAATATACTCGTCTATTTTTACTTTCTCTCTATCTTACAGGTAGAGAAAGTATGGTGATCGTCAAAAAAATCGAACTCGAGATTTTGATGAATCTTGACGTTTCATGACTCCGTGAATCCGAAAAAGTTGTTTTTGAATTTCCGTCTGTCTGTCTGTCTGTCTGTACCTCCAACTAGAGCCTAAAATATTTTACCGATTGAGCTAAAACTTGATATCTAGGGTTTTCATAGGGTTGCCCCGAGGGGTTTTTGGAATTGGATATCTACCCCTAAAATTAAGGGTAGTTTACTGAAGGGAAAAAAGAGAAAAAGTCGATTTTCTCAAAATCGGCTCTAACGATTTTGATTAAATTTCATTTATGAACATTAATAAATATTCCAAACAAAATGGCTACTCTCAATATTTCGGCAAAATGGCTTTAAGGGCTCCGGTCTGATGCGTAAATTAACATTTTTTATAATAGCTCCGAAACTATTTGAGATATGAAATTACTTAGCATTACAAATATGTATATATATTTATAATACAGATATTTTATCCGAAACATATTTTTATAAAATCAATAACTTTCAATCTATACGCAATTATATGAATTTTTTTAACTTTTTGGACATTAAAGTTTAAGTATTGCGACCGTAAAAAAAAACTAACCTGAAATGTTGATGGATGTCGACGTCTCATGACCCCCCGAACCCTAAAAAATAGTCTTTGCAATGCCGTCTGTCTGTGTGTCTATAAAAACTTAAAATTAAGGGTAGTTTACTGAAGGGCGAAAAGAGAAAAATTTGGTTTTCTCAAAATCTGCTCAAACGATTTTGATTAAAATTCGTATCTAGGCGTTGATTAAGATTATAAATAAACTGGCTATTTTCATTTTCCTATGAAAATGATTTTTAGGGTACTTTACAGAAGCGTTAATTTCCGTATCTCCACAACTATTGGAGAAACTAAACAACTTATCATTGCAAAATTGTAGGACTATTAGAAATAAAAAACTTTTATTTGACATATATTTTTATAAAAGCAGCAGTTTCTGAGATATTTGCAAATATATTAATACAATTTTGTGAGCTTTAGTTGTAAACATATACTACTTAAGTCTTAACGCAATAATTCTCCAATGCCATAGAGTAATTAAATATAAGTATCTAAAAAAGTATGTTATTTTTCCTTAAATCTCTTAGGAGAAATGTTTGCATAGCAATGATCTATCTCCATTTTAGACTCAATAGTCAATATTTACATTTTTTATTGGTCAAAATGTATAAATGAATAATTAAGTATCAATGCTATGACTTGAAGATCTGAAACACCTTATAAAATGTTAAAATTTTAACCAGAAATCGAAATTTTAATACGAAGTGTTGACCCTTGTGGAAGACATTAAACTGTTTGAAATGTTCTTAGGTGGACAAAGATGCGCCTATTTTCTCATTGATTATATATCATTGTATATAATTTTATGCGTGTTCTTATGTGGAGTGGTGATGATACAATGTTCATTATTCCGTTCAGAAATCTTACGAGTTTATAGAAAGAGAGAGAAAGTCTGTGCGGTGCGCCGTACCATTTATTTCTATTATAATATTAAATGCCTCTAGAAGCTATTTGAAATGGCATTCCCCCTGACAATTTTTGAAAAGTAGATAATTTAAGATCATAAACTTCTATCTCTGAAGTTCGTATTGCAGAATTAAATAAATATATAATTAGCTTCGCAAACAGACTTCTTTAAACAATTTTTTGTTAGCATTAGTAAGAACCTCGAAAAAGTTGTAGAAAGTAGGGGGTTTGAACCCCAGAACTCTAACCTCCTTGATAAGCCCGTGCTAAATTTCTATCTTATAGGCTAAGCCATTGCTTAACCATGTAAGTTTAAGTCTGCTATCGTTCAGGGTAAGCGAAGTGTAGGCCTACATGTCAACCCTGTCAAGGCTCATATTGTGAAAGGTAACTTAATGAACCCTTAAAATAGGGTTGATTAAATACTTAGTATTTTACTTACAAACCATGGATACAACATAATCAAATATATCACATTGGGTTAAAATATATACAAGGGGTGTTCAAAATGAAACCGAACGTTTGCTATAACATCTTTATTGCTCATTATACAACATTTTAAGCACTGTCCCCCTCAAAGTAGTCCCCTCTACTGGCAATACACCGTTCCCAACGTTGCTTCAATTTTTGGAAAGCCTCCTGGAACGCACTTTCTGGAATGGCGTGCAGGTCTCTTGTCGCATTGTCCTGAATCTCCTCTATGGTTTGGAAACGACGTCCCTTCAACATGGTTTGAAGTTTGGGAAACAGGAAAAAGTCTGCTGGGGCTAGGTCTGGAGAATACGGTGGATGGGGCACAACGGGAGTGTGATGTTTTGCTAGATAGCTGCGGACAAGGAGCGACGCGTGAGCCGGCGCATTGTCATGATGCAACATCCAAGTATGGTTTTCCTACAATACAGGCCTCTTCCTGCGCACAGCATCCCTCAAACGCGCTATAATTCCCTGGGAGACTTCCTTGTTTACCATCCAACCATGTGGTACAAATTCCTGATGGACAATACCTTTTCAGTCAAAAAACACAACCAACATCACCTTGATCTTTGACCGACTCATGTGTGCTTTTTTGGACGAGGAGACCCTTTGCCCACTCACTACGATGACTGCACATTCGTTTCAATATAATAACCATAAACCCACGTCTCATGATGTTCTTAAGGAAGTTTTTACTGTCATTGGCAGTGGCAAGCAGTTCCTGGCTGATTTCAACACGGGTCTGTTTCTGATCGTCAGTCATCAAACGCAGCATGAGTTTTGCACTGACACGACGCATCTCAAGTTTGTCACTCAAAATTCGATGGCATGATCCTTCGCTTATGCCCATTTCGTTAGAAACTTCTCGAACAGTTAAACGACGATTTCCACGAATCACAGCACAAACTCTCTCGACATGGTCATCATCGGTTGATGTGGAGGGTCGTCCAGGCTTGGGATCGTCACCGGCTTATATTCTGCCGTGTTTAAAACGCTTAAACCATTCATAGCACTGCGTGAGACTTATACAGTCCTCCCCGTATGCTTGGCTAAACAATTGAAATGTCTCTGTAAAATTTTTGCCAAGTTTGTAGCAAAATTTCACACACACACTTTGTTCTTCAAGCTCTTTCATTGTCTCTTTGGCACTAATTCAATGAACAGCTTGTGCACGTGATCACTTCAGTGGCTGTACCCTGCCAACTAACAGTCAGAGCAAAACTTGGCAAATGGCAGTTTGTTGTCTAAACCTGCCGCTACGTGCGCTCAGTAGCCGCAGCGAACTCCCTCTGCCGGTTGGCCCGCTATTTCAAAAGTTCTGTTTCTTTTTTAACACCCCTCGTATTATTAAAACCAGAACCAGAAAACTAGCTTTTTAATTTAATTAGGGTGGATAGATATATGCCAAAAATAATATTTGGAACTGTGGTTGAAAAACCACTTCGTGTCCAAGTTCAACTTAAAATCCCACTGTGAGATTGTATCAATTTGTTCTTATCGGTGTCAAAGGCTCTTTTGGCTTTACTTTTCTGATTTTTTTTTAAATTTGAAGCAATCAAAATTAGGCTTAATGTTGGTTACTGATATTTTTGTGAAATATCTTATTTTTGGGTGTGAGAAAAGTATAAACTTCAATTAGAGCATTTAAGTTTTTTATTAAATTAATTTTAAATTTATGTCTTCATTACTTAAAATTACCAAATTGATGATAGTAGTTGTATGTTTTTATACATGGGTCTTGAACTTACTTGGAAAATATTAGTGTGAAGATAGTCCTAGCCCCCCCCCCAAGATAAAAACAGGGGTCTTGTGCCCCCCCTGGGTCCCTATTCGAGTGCCCCTCCTGACTGTAAAACCCAATGAGAAGATGTCATTAGGAAGACCTAGACGCAGATGGGAGGATAACACTAGAATGAACCTGAAAGAGATAGGGTGTAGTGAGGAAGACTGGGTAGAACTAACTTAAGATAGGGATAGGTGGCGTGCTTCTGTAAATGCGGCAGTGAACTTTTGAGTTCCTAGTGCCATAGAGTAAGTAAGGCCTAACTATAATATATGCGTTTGAATATGTATGTGTATATGTAGAATATATTTATAAGCTTTTTAACTTCGTTTATATGTTGAATACCTAATATTTTTTGGTTCATCATGTTTCCAATATAGATAAATAAAATATTTTTTTAAATATTGTAACTATATATCTAATTGAAATTTATAAACGTCTAAATAATGCATCTTTATTATTTTATTAATAACTTCTAGCCTTCCTTTATATTTGTCATAAGTGAAATAAATAATAGCTTTGAAATTATTGTAGTTTAAGACAGATATATTTTAATGTATTTATATAGTTACTTGTCAAATATGATCAATAATAATTATTTAACGTTAGATATTTTAAAAAACATTTTTATATATATATATCATTGACTCTGACAGTTTCACTTCCATAAGAACTACGTTCCATAAAATAACTTACGTATACTCTTTTATAGTAACATACTTAATTAAAACGTTATGTGTTTATTCGGATTCCAGGAAACTTATTATGTTTATAAGCCGTATATAATAGAAATATAGTGTTTTTTTCATAAGAATCAAAGTAATATTGCTTAATTTATTTTTATTAAAATATTGTTACAATGTGGTAGGCCTACTTGTTGTTGGAAATGTTATTAATACCTTTGACCAAGACCAAAATAATAATCTGACACATGTCGTGAGATTTAAATAACAATGGACGATAATTTCAATCTTAAAATACAATTAAGGAAAAATTTAGTAATAAACATTAAAAACTCACACTTTAAGTACTTATATAACTAGATAATGCATCATACTTTAATAAAACTTTATTTAAAAGAATATTTATGGATGTACAACCATTTTAATTGATGTGGTTAGTGCTTGATTGAAAATGGAAATATTTCTATATTTTTTCTTGTGTAAGGTAAAATATACATTCCTACATAACAAATTATATAGATTCTAGACTATTTATGGACTTAAAATACGTTATTTTACTATACGGCAAACAAAATTCACAAATCAAGCCAATTTAAACTAAATAACTGTAAATAAAATAATAAGTGTATTATGGCCCGAGCTTTGTAAATAATTATAATATAAGCTTATTAGTCGTAGACTCACTCTATGATTTTATATCTTTCATTTTAAAACATTTTAAATGGTGGTTGCGTCAAACAACGCAAAGTTGTATTTTATATTTAAATAGGATGTTTCAGTTAGAGGGAGGTGTGTATGGATAGCATCACAATCTGGTGGTAAAACGTTAGTTACATCAAGCAGTTTGACTTATCCATGTATTCAATTATTCATTCAAATTATTTTGAAACGTGAGTAAAAAGTATTGGGTGGCAATATCACTCATGTTTGCAACTTCCTCTCTTCTCCACCCCTTTTAGTAATCCACACATTACTATTTTTTTTAGAACTACGTCTTACTACCCGTTCGAGTTGTATCCTGATTGCGAACAAGTAAAAGAGCAGCTTGCGGAAATTCCTACGTGAGAGTGATGACACGGGAAGGGGTTACTGGCAGCACCCACCGGCCACTGGGACTTTCTTCCTAACCAAGCTTACTCTAACCTTACCTAACCTAGCCATACTCGTGTATATAATTTAGTTAAATAAAAACTTATGAGGCTGAAAGAACGTATGACTGCTAGGCCCCTATGGGCCACACCTATTATCAAATTAGGGGTAGCATGGCATAGTAACATGGCGTGTCCACAATCTGGACTCCTCCCCATATATCAAATTAGGAGTAGCATGGCATAGTAACATGGTGTGTCCACAATCTGGACTCCTCCCCATATATCAAATTAGGGGCAGCATGGCATAGTAACATGGTGTGTCCACAATCTGGACTCATCCCCATGTATCAAAAATCTCATGTTAGCAATATGAGCTGTTCGCAGGCAGGACTTTTGGGAATTAGGAGGCCACCGTTCGGGTTATATACCCACAAAATATTGTTGTTGTTATTATTATTACTATTACTATGAACTTTATAAAGCACTCCATTAAATAGTGTTACTACATCAATAAAATACATAGTTTCCTCTCTCTAACAACTTGGAACACTCAACCACACATCTTTTAGCTCTGACCTGATGATGATGCCGTCGTAGCATTGAAACATGTACAAGCTCAAATACGTTGCAGGGATTGCATTAATATCCAAGGAACAGGGGACTAGGTTAAGGAAAGAATTCCATTTTTACGTATCTTTTTCATTTCTTAATAAAAAAATTATTTTATAAATAATTCTGTTTAATTCTTATTACGACGCAAGACAAGTAATATAAGCATGTTTTCATTATCTTATCATACCACTGTTTTAACGAAAATTGACTCAAAAGTCCACAATTTTTAATATGTTTCAAACTTTTTAGATGTTTGTTAAACTTCAATGATTGTATTGTATATGTCATCATAAGACATTATAACTTGTAATTATTATTATCAAAAACTTTTTCATTCATAATTAAAAGTATAATGCCTATATTATTGTTATATTACATCATGTATATCCATGTTTTTTCATGTTAATTAACACAATTGTCAATTTTATCAAAAAATGAATTCTATTACTAATAAAAATACATATTTGTATTTATATTCATATTATCTTTAGTAATGAGAAATTGATTGAGGATATTGTGTAAGGAACGAGCTTGTGAGAATATTAGATAAGTTGAAAATAGGTTAATGTGAAACAGTTTATAAGTTAAAAATTATTATAGAAATTTAATAGAAATTTGAAGTTAAATATTAAAAGTATAGTTAGGATCACCACATACAATAATTGAGAAAGAGACAATTACAGTAATCCTATTAATACAAAATAG
>CABFWB010000817.1:114124-138377 GCA_902151455.1 Timema bartmani
TTTTTTTTTTTTAAGATATGAAATTTTTTGCTTAGAAGCTTAATACACAATAAGGGTTGAATATTAAAATCTAAAATTTGAGTTTGTCAAAAATTGTTACGTGATGGAATTTTTATACTATTTTTACTGAAATCAGCACCCAAAAATCTATAAGAATCAGTGTTTAGATTTAAAAAAAAATTTCATTGCAGGCCTGTGTTATTAATACGCAAAACCATAAAATAGCTGAAAAAGACCAACATTTAAGAAGCTAGTACAAGCACGCTAACATTGGTTCTCTTACGTGGAATTATTGTTGTTGTAACGATTATATTTTACACATCCCTTTTGATCACTTAATAGAGATAATTAAATCTAGTATAACGTAACAATATTAAACAAATATTTAATTTACATTATAATTAGCAGTAAATATCTACGTGGTGCAACGTTATTCTCTTTCTTTAGACCACCCAGGCAGAATCTTCTCCAAGGACAAGAGGGGATGGACAAGGGATGATCGCATCACATTATTTGAATATTTTGGGAACAAATTCTTCGTAAGAAACCCTGTTGGAGAACAGAGACGAGGACACTTACGTAATAGTCACCGAGCAGTTAAGACCTGTGTTTGTCAAGAGAAAACCTATCTTTTTTATTAATCACAGAATCTGAGTCAGGACCATATTTATTCCGCGTCGGTTACTAGATTGGATCAATCTTGATACAATCACATTTTAACCATCCCAGTTCCCCAAAAAGTGAAATAAAACACACCTGTGATATCCGATCGCAAATTAACCTTGTTAAATACAGCAATGACGCTTAATAAATAGTAGTTCATTAAATTTACATAAGTTATTTCAATTAACAAATCACATCAAACTAATCGGTATAGTATCAAAACTCAAGAATTGTGAATGCTGAACAAGAACTCAGGTACTCAGGTACAACGCAGGTACTCGTAACTTGAGTGAATAATATTACATTGGATTGAATAACAAAATAAATAGTTTTAATTTATTATCAAAGGAGCAAACTAAATAAACCAAATTTACATGAAAAATAACTTAAAAAATACCCTAGTTTAAGACGCATATATAAGCACGCCAACAATGCCTCTATTAAGTGGAATCTTTGTTGAAATGAATACTTGAATAAATTGTTTTAATGTATTATAAAGGGAACAAAACTAAATAAACACAATTTACATGCAAGACCATTAAATAACTGAAAATACCTAATTTAAGATGTGAATATAAGCACACTAGCAGTGGTTCTCTTACGGGAACACATTGTTTCAATGAACACCAAAAGAAATAGTTTGGTTTTATTATCAAAGAAACAAAACTAAACAAATTTAAATTTAGGCAAAACCACAAGATAACTGAAAAAATACTTAAATTAATAAGAAAATGTAAGCACATTAAAAATGGTTATCTTTCGTGGAGATAATTTTGCAAGGAACACCAAAATAAATACTTAAAGTATATTATCAATGAAACAAAACTAAATACGCATAATTTACAAGCAACAACATAAAATAAAGGGAAAACATAAATTAATACGCAAATGCAAGCACGCAGTCATTGACTCTCTTACATTGAAGCATTGTTGCAATGAACAAAATAAGAAATGTACAAATCAACAAAAGTTTTGCAAAATGCCGGAAAATGTAGATCGGATACCATGTATCTCATGCACTGCTACTATATGGTGGAGGTGACCCTCCATAATGTTATTCAAGTTCAGACACAGTCATATGCGTGTCCGTGTTTGTTTATTAGCCAGGACACGCGGCTGTGATTTAACAGCAGCAAGGCGTTGGTTCATTTAGCAAGGCATGGTCAGTCTGTTTGCATCGAATTGTCTGGAAACATGTTGTAAACCGATAATGACGTGTGACCGGACGTGAAATGTGACTCTGCTTCAATGTGGGTGTACTAAAGAAGATGTTGCATTTACCGTACATAGCAGTCATAGTGATGTCTCGAGAGTGTGGAGAAGATTCAGGGAGGCACAAAGTATTGAGGACAGACCTCGCACAGGTCGTCCTCGTGTGACAACAGTAACCGAAGAACGCTCGCGGAGGCGTCCAAGTTCCACGGCCAGGGCTCTGAGAAGTGAACTCGCCCTAGAATCTGGGATTATCATTTCTGATAAAGAAGTTCGACTCCATTCTCAGAGACCCATCAGACATTTCGCACTACAACCACCAAATCATATTTTCATAATAAACGGGGCCACCGCACACCAAAATCGGACCATACAAAAGTGGAGCAACATTTTGTTTTGAGATGAAAGAAGGGTTGCCCAACAGAAGACGTACGAAAGTGTGAACGCCAACACCAGTACAGACATGTACAAGAGGTTAACGCGTTCGTTGGGGGATCAGTGATAATTTGTGCTGGGATAATGTTAAGCCATCGTACACCACTAATTCTCATAAGAGGCACCATGACTGGTATCCAATACGTGCCGGACATCGTGGAATCCATTGTGCTTTCATACAGGAGGGCAGTAGAACACCACTTCATCATGGCCGATGACAATGCCACGCCACACCATGCACACACGGTTCAGCAGTGCTAAACGCAATGCCATAGTCCGAATGGAATGTATTCCACAGTCACCGGACAGGAATCCAATTGAGCATATTTGAGGAATGCTTAAACAGGCCATTCGTCGTCCCCACCCGCCTTAGAATATGAGGCAGCTTGTTTGTGCTGCTTCTGAAGAATGGGTCAATTTTGCACCAGAGAACATGGATAATCTCATCCAAAGCATGCCAACCAGAGTAGAGGACACACCCATGACCCATGACACACACACACCGCTAAAGAGACATGAAAGGCTGTACAGTGATGGGAGGAGAAAAGGACTTGTAGTGATCTTCGGTTCAATTCCTAGAACTGATTTTGTTTCCCTAAAATCTCGGTTCGTTTCATGAGTTTCCATTATCAAGGTATTTTGTTTTGACTGTTTGATTCCTTAAATGTATAATGTAATTAGAAATATATGTATTAACCTTGTATCTGGTATTATGCATTTTAATTATGGATTGTGCATTGTGCGTTATGCATTGTTCACTATTATTTAAGCTCTATGCATGAAAATAAACATATCTAAATCAAAGCTCAAATTACATATGACGGGCCACTAATGTATATTTTTAATTTGTGATGGAAACATTATTTATCTACTAATATGAACGTATAAAATTGCTGAAAACATTCCTCCAAACCACTCGTTATCAAGGAGATTTATAATAGGCTAGTTGATATTTACAAACCCCTAGATGCCAAGTAGACTTGCAAAGAAGATTTATAGGCTACATTAAACACAATATATTATAATTGTTAAAAATTTAAACGCAAATATAACCACAATTACAGTCGGTTCTTTCGTCACTGCTTCGATCGCTTATGTGATAACTTTATGGTATATAGACTACCCTGTATTCTTAAATATAAGAAGTTCAACAGAAGAAGTCCCATCTCGAGCCGATAAGTACGTTTTGAGTTTACTAGAAACAAACAGCCAAATCGAGCGTAGGCCTATATACAGATTTAGAGTTTTACTATATCTAGGCCTATAGATGAGAAAATGTTTCTACTAACCATGAAAATGTATCAATATTTGTTAAGATTATATAGTATTATTATTATTATTAAAATCATTTCAACATTTAGATCCAAGAAGATTTCACATAATATATAAATACTTACTTACATCCGAACAAAGAGAAATAACCTTCATGGCACTGCTTGCTGGAATGAGGTTCACCAATAAATTACTTATTTATTTGAAATCTCAAAATCAATCTTTTTCACGATCAAATAATTCAATATGATTTGTTCACTTTATGACCTAGGGCCTAGGCACTAACACACAATATGCTGATACTCTCTTCAACACGCCCACAATGCCCTTGACGTGACACGAGGGTCTCAGAGCAGTGCAGACGTGCGTGGCTGTGTTTCAGATGTTAGACAGTTCTAAGAGAAAATTAATCACATATCACTTTAATTGCCTGAACGACATTTAACGTGCCATTACAGATAAGACCAGGTAATAAGAAACAAGGAGAGCAAAAGACAACCACCTATTTTTCAACAACAAAGATACTCCTCAAGGTCATTCCCGTGAATATCAATGTATAACTCCTTAGCTCAGGTAATAGCACGTTGGCATACTGAGCCCAGGGCCTAGATCTCGTTTTCCAAAATGGCAAAAAAAAAAAAAATCTGTTTTATTTTTCAAAGTGAGAAATTGGTAGCCTTGTTGCTGTGATTTGTGTCTATTCTAAAATTAAGTTTATTTTCGGTGTGCATGTATAAAAAGTTCGTGTAAGTAGAACACTTGTAAAGAAAAAATAATAATAGTAACATAATCAATAAAAATCAATAGAAAATTAAACCATCCAGCACCCTACTTAGTCAGTAGCGTGTCTATCTATAGAGCTAAGGAACCCGGGTTCCTATTACTGGCATGGCTGAAGATTTATTATTGGTGAAATGTGGGTTTACCCTTTCACAGTATGAATTAACGGCCGGGCACTGGGGGTTGTGTCTGTCCTAGTCTTAAGATAGATTATAAGAAATATGAAGCTAAGACAGGCTTAACAAGCCGGTAGTGGAAAACATATGGCTTGAATAAAAAAAAACGACCCATGCCACAGGCTGGAAACAGTAATTGATATAAAAAAAAAGAAAAGAAAATGATACCAATTGGTGCAGCTACTATGTATCATTTTAAAACAGACTCTATTATATAGGCCTAACCATAATATTTATTTACAAATTTAAAATTGTACACATTTATTTGATCTAAGCTAATTTGAGATAAACAAGATCATTCCAAGCGACTGCAGCACAGTATTGTAAATATTGATTTTTATTTGATTGAGATTTAGTATTTTTGTAACCACATGACTTATATAAACTTGTCAGAAAAGGGCCCTCACCCCATCCACCCTCAGAAGCCCCGCAACCACAAAGCAAATCCCCATTCACAAGTATCCACTCACTAGTTTGCAAGGAGTGAAGGGTTCCTGCGCACTTAGGTCCACATCAAATATGATTTAAAAAAAAAAGAAAGAAGGATATCCAACAGCGGCACACTCCCTTTGATGGGCGCGTGGACTATATGTGAAACTTGTCTAGTCTAGCATACATGTGACGGGTAGGTTGAGATTCTCACTAGGTGCAAATTAGGGTACATTTTATCTAAAATATATCTAATCTATACCTGTTTCATTAGCAGAGCCCAAATTTTTATGATCTAAATTAAAAAAAAAAAATTCTTAAAAATGACTTTAAATTTAAAAAAAAATGACTTTAAATTTTTTAAAAAATGACCTAATAATTTAAACTAAAACTTGGAAAGAAAACACATGGATAGATTAAACAAGCCCTTCACAAAGTGAAATTATAATTGATATATAGTGAGTGAAAAACTTTTAGCAAATAAACTCTTCGTTTTCACTAAACATTATTACAAATACCTGCTTCAGAAGCAATTTCTACCCCCTAACACATAAATTATTTCCAGCTTACGGTAGTTGCAGTGCTTCACCTGAAATGTGGATTGTTCTATCGCAAAGGTAGAGTGTACAAAGTTTATTTGAAGCTTACATTATCTTGTCAGTCTAACTAATATATGGTGAAAAATCTATTCTTTTTACAGTGATGTATCTGAAAAACATTATATTATTCAACATAAATACCTCAAAATGACCAAAAATATTATTCAAAGCATGAAAATATGATCTAAAAATTCTATATGACAAAAAATGACCTTTAAATATATATTTTTACAACCAGGGGTTCATGAACAGAATTTATGTATTCATGAGCGTTGTCTGTGATAAACCAAAAAAATTATGACATGTGATCAAAATCCAGACCCTACTCATTAGTGTCATTAAATGTGGATAGCTTGGATGGATTAAACTACCATGGAAAATAAAACCACTTCATGATGATCCTAATTATTTTTAATATGTGTTTGGGTCTCTCCAATCACGTAGTTATAAATTGTCACGTTAAATGACTTTCTAACAAAAATTATGCCGGAAGGGAATCAGATATTCACATGCATTTCATCGACCAAATATGTGAGAAGGTGAGATTGTGAGGCTGCTTTGAGACGCTCTGTTCAAAGAAGGGCGAACATATTAAATTTGAGATCTTTTTTCCGAATAATTATGTACTTTGCAGGAAGAGAGAAACAAGTACGAGTATCAAAATTATAATTAAAATGACGTCGGAAGTATGTGTTTATAATATGAAAAAACAACAACTTAACACTGGTGACCTGGTGGTCTAGGGGTAAGGTGTCGGACTTCTGCGCTGTGGGTCCGGGGTTCAATCCTCGGTTCCGGCACAGATTTGTCTGATTGCCAAACCCTTCCTTCACCTCTGACAATACATGTATTAATCACAACTTGTGAATGTGTGGAATTCCAGTCCTCCACCGTGGTTCGGATCCCACGTTAAGCTATAGGTCCTCCATTTCATCTCCCAATCACCCTACCATTGCACATTAGCGTAAGTGCGTATAACCCGAACGGGTAGTAAGACGCGGTGCTGATAATAATAATAATAATAATAATAATAATAATAATAATAATAATAATAATAATAATAATAATAATAATAATAACTTAACGCTAGGAGTTCCAACCAAAAGTAACCATAATCTAGTTCACTTCTTTGTAGGCTTAGGTAAAACAAATATTTCGCACAAGATTTGTATTATAATATATCTCGATTTCATTTGTAGATAATATTGTTTAGTGCTAAGTCTTAAAGTATTAGTCGTTAACACTTGAGAGATAACGGTCACGTTGAGTTTCTCACCTATAAATTCATTTTTGGGTTGCGTGGGGGAGGGGTTAGGGAGCCTTCCATTTAAAAACAAAAGGGGAATGAAATTTTGGGAGAAAAGGGTGGCCAGGTGGTATCGTTGGTGTCTAAGAAAATTCATCAATATTATTATTATTATTATTAGCACCGCGTATTACTACCCGTTCGGGTTACACGCACTTACGCTAATGTGAAATGGTAGGGTGATTGTGAGACGAAATGGAGGACCTACAGTTTAACGTGGAATCCGAACCACGGTGGAGGCCTGGCATTCCTCACATTCACAAGTTGTGATTAATACACGTCTTGTCAGAGGTGAAGGAAGGGTTTGGCAATCAGATAAATCTGTGCCGGGACCGAGGATTGAACCCCGGACCCTCAGCACAGAAGTCAGACACCTTACCCCTAGACCACCAGGCCACCTTCATTAATATTAAACATTCCTAGATTTATTTTTATGTTAATTCTTCGCAACTATTTAAAACATAATGTAATTTCTCTAAACTAATTCTTTTGTTTAGTTTATAACAGGAATTTATAGTGAAAATCACTCAAATATGATAAATTTATACCATACTTTTGGTTCATTTATAATGGCTGAAGAAAATTTATAGCATGTTCAAAAAATGATATTTTTTTTACGAACTTTAAAACTATTTGGATGATATTTTCTCTTTCTAAATAGCTAGTTAAAGTTTTCAAATGTTTATAAGATTTTGTAAAGTTCACAGAAATTAAAGTTTGTAGACATTTTTTATTCTGTTGGTAGATATTAATTATAATAATAATTACTTGAGAGAAATTTTAATTCATCATCGATTTCATGTTTTTTTAGATGCTTTTATGACACTGTGCCTCAATGCGTTGTGTAACCAGCACTTGTATGTTTGTCAGCTCGAATTTCAGTAAGGTCGTAGTTTCTTAGTGTAACTTTATGCAACATGGGTATGTTTTACGAAGGATTTTGGAGGTCTTTATAATTGCGGTCCCAATTGTAACAATCCTTAACATGTGCTGATAATCTTAAAAATAATCAAAAAACAATTAAAATGGTGGCTCCTAGTAATAGAGCGTTTCTTGTACCCTTATTTGGTGTTTTTATACAGTGAATAAATCAGTTATGATTAAAAATAATATGATCACGGTCTTTATGCAGTGTGTCAAAGCTAATACTTGTTGACTTTTTGAATGGGGAATTTTAGGCACACTTTTAATGTAAATAATGTCCTAAAGCATTCTAAACCTGGTCTTAAAATGTAGCTTATGTATTTGACACATGTTCTGTGCTCGATATTTTAGTTCTGATTCATATGATTTACGTGTTTATTAAAATTATTTGGGATCTTGTGGCAGGTGGAGAGGCAAGTTTTCCACTTTATCCCCATCGAATATATCACTAACCACATCATTAACTATAATTGAATAATACCTTCAAATATCCAGAGTGGGGCCGAAACACTAAGATGATTATTAGCTTTAAAATTAACGCTTTAATTGAAAAGTAAATATTCACTAGCTAAATAAAAGCAAACTACATACTATACTTTTTCACTTTTTAAAGATGATGTCACTCAGGTGAGCTTCACCGGGCGTCAGGCAAACCTCAGCACATTCTTCAGGATATATATTATAATTGTTTCCGCCTCACCCTAAGGCGTTGTATCTAGCTGGTGATTTAATTTTGGTTTTAGATGGCGTGAATTCCCACTCAGCAAGATCAAGACAAATTATGTATATACTTACGCTATTTACAGCAGGGAAGTATATCACACTACTCGCCTGAACTAAATCCTACGAATAGCTAAGCTTTGGAATTCTGCTTGAGTAAGTGTATCAAGGCTGGTGTGAACAGTTTTGAAAAAATAACAGTTCTGGTTAATAGTCGAAAATCATTAGGCTTTAATACCCCAATATAAAATTTAAAATAAAATTAATTTGGTAGTAAAAACCTCTATAAAGCTGTTCTACTGTTAATTCACTCGTTCGCCGAAATAAGAAAGCATAAGAGAAAAGTCTCACGTGTCTAGATCCAAAACCAATAATAAGGTTTCAACACGTAATGCCTAGAACACTTAGCACGAATTGATAATTCCAGCTTGGGAGACTCAAAACCGTTTCTAAACAAACTAATTATCAGCGCACGTGTGTTTTGTAGTCACATTTGCTGTGAAACAAGCCACATTTTAACATCTACATGACTGTTTTGAGGTGATTTGAAATAGCCTGGAAAGCGTGTGTCTGTGTGTGTGTGTGTGTATGTCGTTATGTGTTGATTTACGAAGCAACTAAAACTAGAAAACTCTCATCCTGACAACCAACATTCTAATAGATTTTTTTATCCATTAAAAAATAAAACTTGCTAATAATCAGCTGTTTCTAGTTCGCCACCAAAGTGGCACGACAGTGATGAATTTCACGCGTGACTCAAAGCATACCAGAATGATTTTGCAGCAATTAATTTAGTAAAAAATGTCTGCCTCTGATGATGAAGATGCTTTGGCATTATTAAATTTAGTCAACGTTGTTAGATACAATAATTATTATCACAGTAAACGGCGCTTTTAGGTGCGTCCTTTTGGAGAGCAAATGTAAAAAAAAAACACAATGCTTTTAATGTTTTTAAAGAGTTAAATGTGTATCCAGAAAAAATTCTGCCATTTTACCGAATTAGTAAAGAAACCTTTCATTTATTACTAAGGCAAATTGAGCCTGTGATTTTAAAACAGAATCCAGGACGTGTTTATCACCTCAAGAACATATTTTAATAAATGTAAGCAAATGTCAAGCGAATTGAATGATCTAATTTGTCTGTATCGGTGACAAAAAGTGGAGCATTCAGCAATCGTCTGACACTAACGTGACGTGTATCAAGTCACCATATGTCGCGCCACTTCAGTGGGCGCTGGATAATATATTTATATTGGTTTAACCTGAAGATGCATGTTAGATGCCAGATCACGCGTCAGATCACATGTCACATCATTTTGGTGGGTGCTGCCCCTTATACAACATGAGTCAACGAGCATTTTTGTGATCGTGTGACTTGCCACACTAATCAATCAGATTAAGCTCTCAATTCTTGATGTACCATCGTATACCCTGTAAGGTAGCAAGCTTTTCTCGCATTATTACACTATAGAATAGCTTATAGCGTGTAAGAGAGGGTCATAGTGTATTCCCTCAAGGAAAGACTACTAAACCCTATGCATGACTTCTTTGGTGCTGACTGACAGTTCACAGCTGATAGATGACAGCTCTGAAAAGTAAACCAGACCAAATTATTAATCCCTACGTTGAACTATATGATCTACAAAAAACATGTGTTTAACAGCTGTAACTTCTGACAGTCAAAATTTAAGTATATACCTAAATGTTGAGTGTCAGAAGTCAGCTGTGAGCTGTCAGTCAGCACCAAAGAAGTCGTGGAGCTACTGTATCTTTAAGGGTAAGCATAGTGTACATGCATGTTCGTTCGTTAAGTAAGTCCTTTTGTGTGCGACTTTTTATTTTTAGCACCACGTCTTATTACCCGTTCGGTTTATACGCTTAAGTACTAATAACGCTAATGGTTTTGGGGATTTGGAAGGCTATAATTAGAGGAAGTGTATCTGCTTTGGAGTGGAGAGAGAGAGAGTGGAAATCCATTCAGTAAAAACCACCCTCAGTACACCCGACTGAGATTTGAACCTCAATCTCCCCGCAATCGGCAGCCCAGTCTAGAGGTAGCCAACATACGGCCCGTGCGCCGGATGTGGCCCACAGATGAGTTTTCTCCAGCCCGTGTACAATAACGACAATGTGAACTTTAATGTAGGGGTTTGAATGTTGGATTGAAAATAATACTCATGCATCACGTCTTAAGACAATCCATAAGGAGAGAACGAACTATCACGAACAATTCTTTATAACCAGATGGTCTAGTCGAAACTCCTTAAAATTGTAAACCCTACCTCTCATTTTGTTTTGCTGTAAATGCAATGGTTACATTTCATACACCGCTAGACATCTCGTCCCCATCGTTGGATAGTGGTTAAACTCAGAAGCTAGTAGAATTTCATTCTTTCATATTCCAAAGTGGATTATGACAAGCTTCCCCCTCTCGCCCCACCACTACAAGAACTGAATACCAGTGCAGTAGTGTACCCAAAGTTTGAATATGTGTATTTAGTCGTGGCTTCTATAGGCTCCATGAAAATATCAGCGTGGTGTGTATTTTTTTTTTTCAGATGCCTGTTTATAAGAGTGGGCTAAGCTTTTCCACAACCACATAAACGTTTATTCTGGTGGAAAAAAGGCTACACGCAAGGTGACAACCTAATAATTTAGAACTAGATATTACTATGTTAATAAATAAGTTAATAATCAATAAATGCTGCGTTTATAATTAATAACTCATACTTATGATCCACCATATTGATTCAGTATGTAAATATGCAATACAAGAACACGATTCTTCTGGGAACTTTGAGAAAATAACCAATTTTGAGAAACTTAACCTTAAATTTACATTTGAATCTAAACTAGCCCTCTAAGAGCACTAAATTTAAGATGACACCGTTTCTATATTTTAAATTTCGTTACAAGAACACTTGGTAGAGATTGTAGTACTAGGTGTCTACACCAATTCTACCTAGCTGTGGAAACAGTGTGTTCTGGGAATTTTGAGAAAATTAACTTTGACGTTATCACACATGAAAATAGCCCCCTAAGATCACCAATATTAAGGTGGCACAGTTTTTATATTTGAAATTTCTGCACGAGCACACTTACTGGGGATTGTAGTGCTAGGTGCCTATGACAATCCTACATGGGTGTGGAACCTGGTTCTTTTGGAAATTGTAAGAGAATTAAATTTGAAGCAACTTTACATATGAAAATAGCCCTTTAAAATCGCCAAATTTAAGATGCCATAGTTTCTATATTTGAAATTGCGGCACGAATACACTTGGTGGAGATTGTAGTAATAGGTACCTACGACAATCCTCCATATGTGTGGTAACTAGTTCTTCTGGAAATTGTGAAAAAATTAATTTTGAAGTTATATTAAACATTAAAATACCCTTCTAAGATAGCCAAATTTAAGGTTCCACGCCACAGTTTCTATATTGGAAATCTCGGCACGAGCACACTTTGTAGGGATTGTAGTACTTGGTGCCTAAAACAATCCTACATAACTGTGGAACCTGGTTCTTCTGGAAATTAAAGTAAATAACTTATAAATAACATTCGACTCGAAACTAGGCTTATAGGCTTGCCAACATTAAGGTGCCACAATTCATATAATAGGGATTAAATAACCTTTGCCTGATCTGTTGGTTAGCAAGAGAGAGAGAGAGATTTGATCTCGGTCTGGTGTATTGTGGATGACTTTTACTGAACTGATTTCCACTCTCTATTTCCAAGCAAATGTGGGTGTTCTTCATCTAAATTAAAGCTTCTGCTTCTCTAACACATTGGCATATTAAGTAAATATGGGTATCAGGTTCCACAGCTGTATAGGATTGTTGTAGGAACCTAGTACCACAATCCTCAACAAGGGTGCTCGTGCCGCAATTTAAAATATAAAAACTGTGGCACATTAATGTTGCTGATCTTAGGGGGATATTGTAATGTCGATGTATATTCAAAGTTAATTTTTTCAACATTTCCAAAATAACCAGGTTCCGCAGCTATGTAGTATTGTCATAGGCACCTTGTACTATACTCTACGCCAAGTGTGCTCGTGCTAAATTTAAAAATATATAAATTGTGGTATCTTAAATTTGGCGATTTTATATTGCTAGTTTCATGTTTAATGTTACTTCAAAATTAATTTTCTCAAAATTCTCAGGAGAACTAGGTTCCACATCTACATAAGATTGTTGTATTTACCAGTTTCAAAACAGAATTCCAGAAAAAATCATATCTCGTGTCGCAGATTCAAAATATAAATTTTGACATCTTAAAATTGGCTATATTAAAAAAAAATACATTCATGATTTTACGCTATTTATGAGACATTTTTGAATTATACTTGTGCTCTAGCGCTTTCCATGAGACATTTTTGAATTATACTTGTGCTCTGGCACTTTCCATGAGATTTTTTAGAATTATACTTGTACTCTGGCACTCTCTATGATTATTTTTAGAACTACACTTCTGGCTAGTTTAAACTTTTTTCCTTATGTTGACTAGAAACGGTAAGTTTATTGTGGATATGGAGCTCTTCAGCACACTGTTTATAAGTTATAATGTCAACCCGCCTCGGTGGCGTAGTTAGCCAACGCGCTAGTTTCATGTTGAGCTAAGCTGCCGAGAACTGGGAGAATGAGGTTCGAATCTTGCTCGGGTGAACTGGGGGTGGTTTTCCCTAAATGGTTTCTCACTCTCCCTCCACGCAAATTCAGGCTCACTTCCTCTATATTCAACCTTCCCAATTCTTAGCCCATTAGCGTAATTAGTACTTAAGCGTATAATCCGAACGGGTAATAAGACGCAGTGCTAAATAAATAAATAAATAAGTTATAGTGTCTCTTACAAAACGTAGAAAAGTAGATAGCGAGTGTGGCGTTTTTATAAAAAAGTAGAGTCAGGATTATTTTTGTATTGTTAATACACATTGGTAAACTTGTGGACTTTAATAAGAGTATTAACGGTGGAAAACTCCCAGCTTTATTAACATTTGCAGGGAAATATTTGAATGTATTTGGTAGTACCTACACTTACGAACAAACTTAATGAAGATATTAAAATCCAAGTAGAGCTACCGCATCACGGACAAACATTTGCATGCAGTACTACAACTCAAGTGTATCCGCACTTACCCCAGATATCATCAAAACACTGTCACTTGAAATTAAAACTCAGAAGATCCAATAAATTGGTGAGTTCGTGTAGATTAATTAATAATTATTATAATAATTATAATAGTATAATATAATAGTGGTAGTAATAATAGTAATAGTATAATAGTAATTATAATTAAAATTAAATAAACGTATTTATCCTTCTTGATAAATTTATGTTTATTAAATTATTTAAAATAAATTTAGTTTTAAAAACCTATTGAAGTGCTTCAGGGTAGTTTAGAATTGAACGTACAGTTATGATTACGTATGCCGTTGAGTGGACAAGAAGAATAAATACAGGCATATATATATATATATAAAGCAACATTTTACATTATATATATATATATAATGTTGGAGCATGAACTTTAACTTCAATATAAATTTTCAGACTTTGTAGTTAATTTGAGTGGTTCCTATATCTGATTTACGAATTCCACTTTTATACCACACCTAGAAGTAGTTTATCCACTGGTTTTGAAAATTTTAGACTCCCCCTTCACATTTCTATAACCCCCACTTCAAAATCTCAAATTTAAGACTTATTTGGCTACCTGAAGCAGTATTTCTACCAGCATGCAAAATTTATATTATTGACCATACTTAATATTTTATAAACTCTCCTTAATTTCCTGGACTCCCATTTTAAGCGTTAAAATTTTCGGACTATTTATAGTTATTTGGAGTGGTATCTTTGCCTATATGCAGAATTTTAGTTTATACCACACTGAGAAGAGGTTTCTAATAGTTTTGTAAGTTTTTAACCATTCAACCCACTTTTTCCAACCCACTCTGAGAAATTTTAAATTCGATTATTCATTTGGTTGTCTGGAGTTTTATTTCTACCAGTCTTTCAATTTTTAATTTCTAACCCCATCTCAAAAGTTATTTATAGCTGTAGCTCTCCCCTCCCCCATTTACCATAGATTAATTTAAAAATTAAGATTTTCATATTTTTTTTGTTTGATTGGAGCGGTCCCTATACCTACGAATTTAAGTTCTCTACCACACAGAGAAGTAGTTGAATATATTAGTTTTTGTAAATGTTGAGCACGCACTCTTCTTCTAACATTCCTTCAACTCCCACTTAGAAATTTCAAATATTAAGATTTATTTGGTTATTTTGAAAGGTAATTCTACCTACTTGGCAAATTTAAATATTATATCACAACTAAAAGTTGTTTTTATTTTTATAAGCCCTTACCGCCTCCCCTATTACCCGGGGTCCAATTTAAAATTTAAAATATAGAGACTTATAGTAATTTGACATGTCCCTTTACTTTACCTATAAATTTCAATTTTCTTCCACACTGAGAAATAGTTGTTTCTATTGGTTTTGTAAATATTTAAGCGCATTTTTCTAACTATAATTTATCAATTTCCATTTTTAAGACTTATTTGGTTATTTGGAGTTGTCCTCCCAACCGACTGTCAATCGACAGATGGATGAATGCATCTCAGAGACTAGTTGACTGTATGTGGACTATTGAAAAGAATGTAGTATCGAAAGAGGCAAAGATGGCAGTATATAAGTGTGTTCACACCAACATTGTTTTATGGATGTAAAGCGTGGGTTTGTCAGTAAAAACACAAGAGTAAGGTAATGTGAATGGTGTGATTTATATTATAAATAAATGTGGAAAAATCTGTATGGATCCAGTGAGTAATGAGTGGGTGCTAACGGAGTGTGTTTTGAAAGGGAATCCATTAAGTCAATGAGAAAAAAGCATCTTATGTTGGTTTGGGAATGTTCAGAGAATGAGTGTGGATTGAATGAAGAAGCAAATATAAAGGTAGAGTGTGTGGATAAAGGAAGGGGTTGGCCATGTAAAATGTGGCTAGATGTTGTAGATGAATGTAAGAAAAAGAGAAACATTTAGAATTTTAAGAATAAAATAGCATGTATGATTCGGTGTATGGATGTTGATTAAGCGAAGGAACTATTCAAGGATAGGGAAGTGTGGAGAAAGTTAGTGAGGATGTATTAAGTATGAAGTTGAAATTTGAGCTATATTCACAGTTTCTTGCCTACCCCGTTAGGGAATGGTGTGATTAGGTATGTATATCTATTTTAAAAAGAGTGGACAAAGGAATTTCCAGGACAACGTAGAAAATTGCAGGAAAAGATTGGAAAAATGAGAAATTCTATAATATTTCCAGGCCTGGAAGAAATTTTTCAAAATTCTAGGTTTTCCAGGTTTTCCATGACGCGTAGGAACCCTGTATTTATATTAGTTTTAGTAGTCTTGAACAACCCACCCTCTTTTCTCCAACGCACCTCGGGATCCATCGTGGGGATGCCGTACATAAATTAATGTCATATTAGTATTTTGCGACCCGATAAACCCCCATATCAAATTTCATCTTGACTGGAGTACATAGAATTTGCTACCCCTTTTTCCCCCTTTAAACTCATTTATACGATGAAATTTTAAAAAACCTAAAAATTTCTCACCCAATTCTATAAAGAATCATTTATTTTTAATTTCAAGGCTCTATGTATACTAGTTCAAAGAAGCATGGTCAGTGAATTTTGAAAACTTTCGAACCACCTTTTCCATCTCCTACAGGTCGAATTTCACAAAATTCGGTCATCATTATTTTCTTACGTTTTCGTGGGGGTGGGCAGAATCCACTTAACTAAGGATTTTATCAATGTTTATGGCGAGACAAAATCTAAAAAAAACACTTCTACAGACGCACGGTCAAAAAGGTTGCACCAAGCGATGACAGATGGCGCTGAAGCGTAGCCTATATACATACACAGCTATACATGACTATAAAATGTTATTTACTTATGATGTGTTACAGCTAATTTTACTGCAATAAGTATTCTATAATTTCACATCCCCAATCCTTATGTCTAAAATAATATAATTTATCAAATCGTAAAAAAAAACACATATACTTGATATCGAGAAGGGGGAGGGGGGAGGGAACGAAAATCTTGCGATCCCTTACGTAGGGATATTTTGGGGGGAAGGGGAGTCAAAATAATGAAAAAAAAGCCTTACGTAATTTATGAGCAGCCCCATATTGGTTTTATAAAAATATATTTCCAGCAAAGGTTTTTTTTTTTAAATATTCACTACAACCTTGCAAATAATGAGTTATTTCATGTCTCTAATACTTGCAAAGATATGATTAAAATTGGTAATATCTGCTTATGTAAAGTACCCTTCGAATGATGTTCAGGGGGTGATTAGAACGGCCACTTAGTTTATAATGATAAACAATGCCTAGATACGAAATTTAATAAAAAGAGTTACAGTGAATTTCGAGATAACTTGTTTTCTCTCGTTTTTACCTTTAGTAAACTATCCTCAATTTTAGGGTAAGATATCTAATTACAAAAACTTCTAGGGGGAACCTTATAAAAACCATATATACTAAGTCTTAGCCAGATCAGTAAAATGGTTTCGGCTCTAGGCCTATATATAGACACACAGGCAGACGGCATTGCAAAAAAACAATTTTTCAGTTTCGGGGGGTTGACAGTTATCAAAATTTGGACTTCAATTTTTTTTATGAGCACAGTACTTTTCTCTTCAAGGTGTCGAGAGAAAGTAAAAATTGTCTATTTACGTAAAGATGAGCACAAGTCATAGTCTTAAACGCTTCAATGGCGCAAACACATTTCTATATATTCTTAAAACTACTTTCAACTAAAGGCTTAATGGCACTAAGGAGTAAAATAAACACAATTTAAGATACAAAAAGTAGTAAATATTACATTGGCCACTTATGTTAGTTTTTGAGTTTATACAGTAATGTCCCATTATTTGAATATTGTATTTATTTTTAACTTATCAACTATAGTTATATAGTGTTATGAAGATTGTTTATTTAGATAGAGGTAACGTACATATGAGCCCCTGAGAATACAAGTAGTGTAAGTCACTTTTTTTCATATTCGAGTTAACAATGTAAGCATGTGAATAATTATTCATTCTGCCAACTGGTAAAGTGGTTTAGGTCATACTTTATATGTTTGCCACTAGATTACACTAAATATTTGAGCTTGTTAACACACCAACGCGTTTGTTGACAGAACAAGTGGTGTAAGTCATGATGTGCTTTTGAATTTAGATGGTCTGATTCAAATTTCTAAGTTATAATGACCACACTTAGTGATTTTACGATCGAAAATGAATTAATCAATTCATCATCTGGCTCCGAGTATGATCCAGAAAGTGAAACAACCTCCAATGAAGGTAAGATAATACCATTAAGCTGATATTGAAAATTATTTTATATGAATAATTTTGGTTATGTTTTTATGTTGCTTGAATCTTTTGTAGGGCCTAGATAAAAATAATTCATTAGGCATTGCTTATTACTAATGCAACTTATATTGTTTCAATATGACTGTTTGCTAACTGTAATTTTTGTTTTAGGTGGGAATATTGAACAATAAAAATTTCCAATTAAGTGGATGATGAAAATTATTTCATGTGAAAAAGTTGGGTTATGTTTTTATGTTGCTTAAATCTTTAGTAGGCTTACATAAAAATATATTATTAGGCATTTTTTATTTTAGGCGGGAATATTGAACAATAAAAAATTCCAATTTAGTAGATAAGGCCAATTATTTCACGCGAAAAAGTTGAGTTAAGTTTTTACGTTGCTTAAATCTTTAGTAGGGCTTAAATTAAATAAACTATTAGGCTTTGCTTATTACTAATGCTACTTACATTGTTTCATTATAACTGTTTGCTAACTGTAATTTTTATTTTAGACGAGAATAATGAACAATAACAAATTCCAATTCAGGGGATAGTGCAAACTATTTCATGTGAGAAAGTTGGGTTTTGTGTTTTATGTTGCTTAATTTTTTTTTGGTTGTGTCTTATAACACATTAGATTTTTACTTTTTGTCATTAGTTATTTTCAAAATCTTGTTTAGCGTTAGTGATAATAAATCTCTATTGAAGTTACAGTGCTACTATGAAAAATAACTTTGTTTAGTCTTTCAAAGTGATGGGAGTGACAATGGCCATGTAATGCGTGTCAAGTTAGAAAGATTTAAATTTAACATAAATAGTGTTAAATTTAACATAAATAAGTTTTTGATCTATAATTAACAATTAAAAAACTACCTAACTTAGACAAACAGCTTTTGAGTTATTTAATTGCCTAATTCTAAAAATTGTTCACAGCACAAATGGTCTAAGTCATCAAATAATACAAATAATTGTAAAAATAAATTCTTAACTAGATAATTTTTTTATATTTTCTAATTTTGAT
The DNA here is from genome assembly GCA_902151455.1 of Timema bartmani. Taxonomy (NCBI): domain Eukaryota; kingdom Metazoa; phylum Arthropoda; class Insecta; order Phasmatodea; family Timematidae; genus Timema; species Timema bartmani. The sequence goes on from CABFWB010000817.1 coordinate 133,047, forward strand.
TAGTGCATAAGTTAAGTTGAACCTTTATGTATGCACCTAATTATTTTGAAAAGATCAGAAAAATTGGTGAGTTTTCTATATGGATCTAACTTTACCTCCAATTATCTCAAAATGAGAAAAAATAACTTACACCACTTGTATTCTTAGGGGCTCATATTTGAGCTTTTACACACTATAACAACTAAAGTGTTTTATTGAAACACACCTCCTATTAAAACCTACTATTTAAAAGTCAAAGTTGTTAACCTAAAGTTTAAGAAAAACAGCTGATTTTGTTTGTAACACCCATGACTATTCAACATTAAAACAACTTATAAATCCTTACATTATTTCAAAGTTTCAAAATGGAACACGCTACAAATAATAATTTTGAGACAAGAGTCTAGATGATTAGAAATATGTCAAAACCCATTTAGTTGGGATCAATTATTATTATTATTATTATTATTATTATTATTATTATTACTATTATTATTATTAGCACCGCGTCTTACTATCCGTTCGGGTTATACGCACTTACGCTAATGTGCAATGGTAGGGTGATTGTGAGATGAAATAGAGGACCTACAGTTTAACGTGGAATCCGAACCACGGTGGAGGCCTGGCATTCCTCACATTCACAAGTTGTGATTAATACACATCTTGTCAGAGGTGAAGGAAGGGTTTGGCATGCAGATAAATCTGTGCCGGGACCGAGGTTTGAACCCCGGACCCCTAGCACAGAGGTCTGACACCTTACCACTAGACCACCAGGTCACCTAGTTGGGATCAAAATCATCTTAAAGTCACAAGTACTCAACTCTCTAAAGTTCACCCAACATGATGAGATTATTGGTGTAATACGTTCCACATTTTCTGCGTCTGTTTCCCTAAACATTTAATATTCTCCTTTGCAATCCACATTAAGTGATTGTGGTTTCTAGCTCTAAGAAGGGGCTTAGTGCAAAATAGCTGGTGTTTTTTGCATTGTTTAAGTCAGTGAGGGTATATTATACTTATTTTCTTCAAATATGTACAACGCTTTCTTTGTTTTGCAAATTATGAAATTGCTCAATGTGTGTGAACATATCTGTAGGGGATTTGAGATTTCCTAAGTCCTCTTGCCCTTTATTGAGATATGATCTATGAAAAATTAGATAATCATGTCTTTACTCCATTGTTGGCATCACACTTTTTTAATGTATTCGTGCAGAGCTTACAGTGAAATTTCCGTTCTATTTGGTAATGCAAGATAGCTAGAAACATATCTAAAAGATCAAACAGTAAAACAAATAAATATAGAATCTTACTTTGTGATGATAAAATAACGTTAAAATGTAATGTGTATAGTTTCATAATCGTTAGTTACTATTTAAAATAGCATTCATTCAATAACAAAATACGTTAAATAGTAAATAAGAAATCATTTTGAGATACCTATTTATTTTGTATCTCACGTGTCAAAATGATATTTATGTAGCCTACAATCGGCTTACACTGAAAGGTGACATCAATACTTTAATGGACTAAACTAGCTTATAGCCGTCTTTTATAAGCTACATTGCTACATCATAGTAAATCATAAAAGAAAGCTTGATACCTTTTAAGATAAATTGAGTGTAGGGTATATAATATGTTGAATAATTGCTTCAATAAACTGTAAATAATTGTATTTATATGTATGGGCCCTATATGGTTAATTAACATTTCGAACTGATCTAGCTTTTATTAACAGACAGAACCCACTTCATTGGTCGAATGATAAGGCAGGATTCGCAAACGGCCCGTGAGACATAGCTGACCGGCTAGTCTGTCTCCAATATCTTTATATTACTATCCGGCCTGCATTCATGTACTCGCACAAAATACAATAGTTTAACTTTAGTGTTTACTACGTAATTTTGAATAACATAAATCCTTAGAACTATTTAAACCGTAATATATTCTTGTTTTAACTTTAAATATTTGAGTGTGGGAATTTTAATTTACACTGGAAAATACCAGTTTTTAAAATATTTCAGGTATACAGTAATGATTTTAAATATATAGCATCAAATAGCTATTATAGCCCTGCATCAGTGGCCAGGTGGTATGGTATCCAGCCTTCCTCTGTCAAATAAAGTCATGTTTTGATATGGTCACAATTTGTGAGATTATTTTATACGGTTCTATATAATATATCACACATTAAAAAAAACATTTGATGTAAAATCTAAACTATTTAACTTGTCAAAACTTTCGCCTTCATTTTGGTGAAAAAAATACAGGGAAAATTTCTTTCAGAAGACAGATTCACCCTTGCCATGTTTGCAAAGGAAATTTCCCACAGCAAGCAAAACACCTTCTCCACAATAAATTTCCCTCCATCGTAAGCAAATACCAGCTTTCTGCTATAATTTATATTTTACTAACAGTCTACCGGCCCTAGGAAGAAAACCGAGTTTATCACCTGCCAGGTTTGTCAAATACCAGCCATTTGGCAACCCTAAAACTGGATAGAGCAAAGCGCGAGTGGAGGTTTTAACCCACGACGTCTGAAAAGGGTCGTGGGCATGGAGACATCCACTCGCGGACGTGGGTGATACCCATTTTATCTGAAAGGGTGACAGTAAGTGCAAAAATGGAAACCTTCAGAAAATATTCCGTGGCATAAAAACATTGGAGCTTTTCTAGTAACTTTTTTTAAAACTTTTATAAAAGGTTTTTTGACTAGTTAAGATACTTTAAGATGAGTTGGTTTGAAAGTCATGTCAAGATATAATTCAGTGTTTAGAAAATTAACATTAGGTATTTTAATAAAATAAAACTGTCTACAAGTAAATAAATGATTTACTTTAGAATGCCATTAAAACTTAGATTTAATTACTTACTTTATGAATCAAAATTGCCAATTAATCACTAAAATTTTATTTATACTTTTTATTTGGATTTTTTATTTATTTAAAAACTAAACGTTCTGTCAAATTGGCTATAGGTGTCAACCACAGATTAAGGTGTACATTAATCAATTCCTTAAAGTTAAAATGAAAATATATGTCTTGTATATATGGTTATTAATTCAATCTACAAATAAATATTTAAGCCCTTAGGCTTGTTGTATGGAATTGGGTGCTCTTTCTTAGGTTTGGTTGATTTGTAAGTCGTGTGCTAATATAATTTACATTTATATTGTAATAGTTAAATAAATAAAACAAAATATAGTCATTAAACGGGTATAGCTTTAGAATTCTTGCATAACTTATGGAATGGGATATCAATAAAAACATTACCTGCTTCGGTGGCCACATGTTCTAAGGCGTCACTCCGGGTTAGACTAGACTGCTGATGACAGGGAGATGGGAGCTCAAATATCGTTAATGTCTTCTGAGGGTTGTTTTCCTAAATAGTTTTACTCTTTCCATCCCACAAATGCGGGTACAATTCTTATAAATTCAACTTTCCTCTTACTGAACATATTAGAAAAATCATCAGCCTACATATGCATCCAACCCGAACTGATAGTAGGATGCTGTGATGAATATATATATACAATGTTTTTACATAACCCTGTCTTTAGAAAGTGTGCAGTAATAATAAACCGTTATAATGCAGTCTAACAACATAGCTCAGTCAGAAATACATCTACCTACTGGGATAAAGGTCTCAGGTTTTATTCTCATTATGGCTAAAGTAATTATTGTATGTGCTGAAGTAAGATTTTCAACCATCACAATTATAAATTGACGGCTGAGATACTGGGTGTTGTGTCTGTTCTGGAATTATGCCAGTTTTTAAATCGTATCTTGATATAATCAGTCGGTCCAGAAAGTGCACGTTAAAACCTTCAAAAAGTTAATTATAAATCTGCATGTATAGGAGAGTATTAGTGAACCAGGTTATGATTGGGGGTTTACGTCTAAAAGTGTTGTACAAGGTCATGTTCATTTCAAAATCATGTAGGCCTACTGGTAAAGTTTCTAAGCCCTAAAATTAATCCCCACCAATGGAATCCCTCCTTCTCAATAATTATGGTTGTATAAGAAGAGTGATTTGAAAATCCCAGTGGTGGCCTCACCTCGAAAAGACGGTGTTGGGGAAGGCCCCACGTCTAGTAGACGTATCTCCTCCGTGGCCACAATGCTCGGTTCAGGGCCACGCTTAGTTCAGGGGCCCACTCGACGCCCACTGTCTACAGTAGCACCACTCACTGACGTCACCAAAGAGTCCATGCTCTCTCTCCGCGGCGTGCGTGGACGTAACTGGGGCCTTACCGGTCGGACAACGACGCTGGGGTAGGTGAGTCACATGGCCGGCGCAACCTAAAGGCTGGAAGTGGGGGGTGGATCGATCAAATGACGCTGCGCGTCTCTTCCACTTCTTACCAGAAGTAATCAGTGTAGTCTAGTCTGGTCTCGAACTCCGAACCAGATCAATACTAAGGGATTGGATGGCGGGTGATTCTGCGCATGTGCTAACGCTCAACTGGATTTGGTAAAAGGGCAGACACCCATCTCATGTTACGTTTTATTAAACCTTTGAAGATAACATTCGCTCTCAACCGCTCCAGTGGTCACGTGGACTATATATTAGGATCATTAGTCTGGTTTAGCGCTGACGGTGAGGTCAGGATTCAAATCTTGCCTTGGTGAATTCAGGGTGGATTTAAACATATGATTTATTACCACTCCATGGTACAGTTTCTAAATATTTTATCTTTCTCTTATCCACCCCATTAGTGTAGTTAAATGCGTACAGCCCAAACGGGTAATAATATAAGAAACAATTCAAAAAAGGCTTAACGTCACCACGTGGCTATTCAAATTCAACAATACAGTTAACTCATCATTGTGAAATCTACCATTAGTAATTTTTTTGTCATTGTCAGGAGTCAAACTCAGTACCTTTCAGGTGTCAACCTTAACAATATTTAGGAACATGTACTATACCTCCCTTGGCACATTGGTCTCGGTGGTTGCAGAGGTGAGCTACAAGTCTAGTAGTGCATCATTCAATTTCATAAGAAGATGTTTAGTGGTCGAATGGTCTAGGTCTCAATAGACTAATCATTAGATTACAGATGCCGGGGAAATCTGGTCTTGAATCCCAGCCGAGGGAACTGAGGGGGGTTTTCTCATCTCCCTTCACGCCAATGCAACTACATTTTCTCTAGATTACTACTCCCTCATTCCTACCGTACTATCGTAGCTAATAAAGACTATATTCCCATTTTTACTTTCTCTCTATCTTACAGGTAGAGAAAGTATGGTGATCGTCAAAAAAATCGAACTCGAGATTTTGATGAATTTTGACGTTTCATGACTTCCTGAATCCGAAAAAGTGGTTTTTGAATTTCCGTCTGTCTGTCTGTCTGTC
>CABFWB010000817.1:140033-150862 GCA_902151455.1 Timema bartmani
AAATTTTAATACGAAGTGTTGACCCTTGTGGAAGACATTAAACTGTTTGAAATGCTCTTAGGTGGACAAAGATGCGCCTCTTTTCTCATTGATTATATAGCATTGTATATTATTTTATGCGTGCTCTTATGTGGAGTGGTGATGATACAATGTACATTATTCCGTTCAGGAATCTTACGAGTTTATAGAAAGAGAGAGAAAGTCTGTTCGGTGCGCCGTACCATTTATTTAAATTGAAAAATTACATGTGGAAGCTTGAATCAAACGCGAATCCGTTGGCTTGGTACTCCAATGTTATAACTAATGATCCATACAGGGGTCGTCCCGTGCTCAGGGTAGTTCTGCACTCGTATTTTAAGGCAGAGTCTGTAATGGACGTGCGTAAATCATCAACTACATTTATACTTTTCCAGTACCTTAAGGGTAGATAAATTATTGTGATCGTCAAATAAATCGAAACCGATATTTTGATGAATTTCGACGTTTCGTAGCTCCCCTAATCCGAAAGCGTTGTTTTTGCATTGCTGTCTGTCTGTCTGTCCCTCTGTCTATACCTTGGAGTAGAGCCTAAATTATTTTATTGATCGGACTAAAACTTGGTATCAAGGGTTTTCATGGGATTGTCCAGAGGGATTTTTGGAATTGGTTATCTAACCCCAAAATTAAGGGTAGTTTCCTAAAGAGTGAAAAGATAAATAATAGATTTTATCAAAATCGGCTCTAACGATTTTGATTAAATTTCATTTCTAAGCATTGATCAATATTACAAACAAAATGGCTACCCTCAATTTTTCGTCAAAATGACTTTAAGGGTTCCGGTATGATGCGTAAGATCTAATTTTTTTTATCATATCTCCGTAACTCTTTGAGACATGAAATTAGTTATCATTGCAAATATTTAGGGCCAATAAAAATAAAAATCTTTTATTTGAAATATATTTTTAAAAGTCCAATAATTCTCAAGCTATACGCTAGTAAATATATTTTTTAACTTTTCGAACACTAAAGATAAAGTATTGCGACCGTAAAAGAAACTAACACGATATGTTGATGGATGTTGACGTTTCATGACCCCCCGTATCCTAAAAAGTTGTTTTTGCAATACCTTCTGTCTGTGTGTCTGTTTAACCCTGAAATTAAGAGTAGTTTACTAAAGGGCAAAAAGAGAAAAAATAGATTTTATAAAAACTGGCTCTAACAAATTTGATTAAAATTCGTATCTAGGCGTTGATTAAGATTATAAATAAAATGGCTATTTTCATTTCCCCATGAAAATTACTTTTAGGGCACTTTACAGAACCATACATTTCCCTATCTCCATAACTATTTGAGATACTGAATAACTTATCATTGCGAAATTGTAATACTATTAAAAATGAAACTTTTACTTGATATATATATATATATATATATACATATAAAAAACCAATAGTTTCCGAGATATTGGCCAATATATTTATACAATTTTGTGAGCTTTAGTTGTTCAGAGATACTACTTAAGTTTTAACCCATTAATTCTCTGATGACCCGGAGTAATTAATAAGTAAGTCTCTCAAAAAGTTGATTTTTTTTCCTTTAAACTGTTAGGGGAAATATTTGTAGAACAATGGTCTATCTCTATCATTTTAGACTCAATAGTCAATATTTACCTATTTTATTGGTCAAAATTTATAAATGAGAAATTTAATAGTAATGCGATAACTATAAGATGTTCAACCCCTAATAAAATGTCAAAAATTTAACCGGAAGTCAAAATTTTACTACGAAATTTTTACCCTTGTGGACCCAATATTGATCTTTTTTATTGGTCCAAATATACAGATGAGGACTTTAATTCTTTAAAATAAGATTATAAAGTTTAAAACCAATAGTCAAAAGTGTTTTACGCAAGTATAGCGCAATTTTTGCTTGGGTTTACTAGTGTAAATTATTTCGTTTCACATATATTATGAGTTTTGTGTAAATATCTCCACTTTTAAACAATTAAACGAGAAAGTCCGTGCGGAGTTCCGTGCCATTAATTTCTTTTTATCATATGACATCTATGACCAGGAGGGACATGACATTTAAGTTTGGTCACCTTATGTGTAGACTATCAGCCGCTTTGGTGGCACAGAACGTTGCCTAGGGTACACCATAAGAGGAAGCTACGTATGAGCAATCAATTAAGACCTAAGCTATCAGATAACGCGGATATCTTTGACTCGGGAGTAGGGGGGGCTTTATGCTCCGAATAGTACAATGGCAATTGAACAAATACGAATTGTCATGAATATGAGTGAAGAATGGTCCTGAGCACGGGATGACTCCTGGATAGTTACAATGGATATCATAGCTATAGAAACTGCATGGTTACTACTGGGAAACAACGTTGCCAATTCTCTCGTTTTTATGTGTTTAATCTCGCCTCAAATATAAGACAAGTTTCGCAACGCTGGTAAGTCGAGGTTGACAGGAGCTTCTTACACCAGCACACTACCCTTAGACATAGCTGAGAGCAAGGAGATTTGGCAACATTTAACTGAGAGAAAGAGATGATAAAGATTTTCTCCAAAAGACCTGCATGATATTGAGAGTGATAAGAACATTGGTGTACTAATCCAAAAGTCCCGGACTCAATCCCCATGTCCAGGTGTCATTTTTCAATTTAAAGAATATGATCTTTAGATGCAGCTATAAACGTTTTTACCAAATAAAATCACTTTGATATTTAATCTATCATAAGAGTCATTTTAATCGTGCAACCTGACCGGCTAGTGACTAGTGAGACATGTTTATTAAAAATCCATACATAAGTTGCCAAAATTAATATCTCTCTGTAAACTGCAAAGCAATGTTTCTCTACCTTTTTACTAGATTATCATCCTTTGTTACAGGCACTTCTGATACGAAGCGTCTTTAAATCCAGACGCAATGAGTTAAGGAAATCCTCAGTAGAGGGCATACTTAAAAAAAGAAAAAACTATACCGTAGTTTGCCCTGGCACCCTCTATTCGTACAACTGCTGTAGAAATGTATTTTATGATATATATAAGATTGGGTTCTGAAACTTTTAGAGACCCCCTAAGCCCTGGTGCCAATTGGAAAAATATTATGCCTTTCCATCTTTAATTCCTACCATCCAGATATTTATTTTGGTACATTATCAACAGTTAAAGTAGGGCTGGGCCGATAATACTTTTTGCAGATACTGCAGATGGTGATATTTTTCGCCGATACTGCCGGTAGCCAATGCTAATTTATAAATATTATATATTATTAATTCTCAATTAGATGATCAATATATTAATTCTCAGCTAAATGACAATATAACTACACAACTATTTACAAAAGTGGTAAATTGGTACTTCGACATTATGCTTGAACGCGATATAAGAACCAGGTTCGGATTAACACTTTTGGGGGCCCTGTGCCAAGTAGAACTTGGGGCCCTTAGAAGTTAGTACACCAACGAATGATTATGAATCTTACATATTCATCATACATGGATAATTTTATTCAGAGACAAAAAATTTTGTAAACTTTTATCAATAATTTACCATGCACTTTGTTATTAACATATTAATTATTAATACTATAGTAACTGGTAAACTATAAAGTTAGTAGTCTAGTAGGGAGCTTCGGAAAACCGCCGAGGCTATTCCCCTGTGTGAGAGAGATATTGCGATTGGCAATTGACCTATTTTTCACATCCGGTTGATTTACCGTTATTCCTCAGACCCACATTCCAGCATCGTTAGACAGGGGGAGGGCTACCACATTAAAATTTTGTAATAAAACCACCCCCTACCCACTATCCAGGGCTCATGGGCTTAACCCAATGGGGCATTTGGTTTTTATGTGTTCTCATTAGATTTTAGTGTGTGCACACTAGTTTTTAATGTGTGTCCAATAGATTTTAATGTATGCCTATTAGTTTTAATGTGTGCCCCTTAGTATTTAATGTGTGCCCCTTAGTATTTAATATGTGCCCATTAGTTTTGTTTGAGCGCCCCAAAGTTTTAGATAGAGGGGCGTGCAATCTCGGGTGTTGGGCACTCCTCCCGTGATGTGTCGGAAATTCTGTTATTCTAGGCAGTGGGGAGGCAGAAACCAAAATTTGTGGGACAGATTCCATCCCATGGTGCAATGACAATAATTATACAGCCAGTGTTTGGGGCTCGCCCCTCACGGTTATTTAATTTATTGGTTTGGGGAGGAGCGTGCAGTCTCGAGCGTCGGTCACTCCTCCCGCAACGTGTTGACGTGTAGACTAAACAGAACTGCCGACACGTCGTGGGAGGAGGGCCCGACGCCCGAGACTGCATGCTCCCCTACCAAAGACCCTGGGGCACACATTCAAAACTAAAGGGCACACATTTAAATCTAAATGGCACACTTTAAAACTTATGGGCACACATTAAAAACTATTGGACACACATTAAAAACTAGTGTGTACACATTAAAACCTAATGGAGCAAAAATCTAATGGTGCTGGGCCACACATTAAAATCTAATGAGCAGACATAAAAATCATTTGCCCCATTGGGCTAAACCCATGAGCCCTGACTAGTGGGTAGGTGGTGGTTTTAATAAAAATTTATGATGTGGTGGCCCTCCTCCTGTCTAACGATACCGGGATGTGGGTCCACGGGCATGGTCGCGGGCGAGGGGGATAATACACCACCGACATTCCCAGGATGTAGGGGTAGGAGGGATAGCGGTAAATTAACCGGATGTGTAAAGTGTATCAATTGACATCACAATTTGTTTCTCTCACAGGAGAATAGCCTCAGGGGTTTTCCGAGATGCCGTACTAAACTACTACAGTTTGTTATATACTGTAAACTAATAGCTAATAAAATAATAGTACTGGACATTTTATAATTATAGACTACCTCAGTGTAATTGCATTTTATGTAGTCCACCGTCTGAAGATAAAATAGTATTAAGTATTAGTATAGTAAAACAATTTTCAAGATTAGTTTGGGATAAATTTTATGAAAAACATAAAAATATTGAAATATAATATTATCACAAAATAAATATGAACAGTCAAAGTGATTTATTTGTCCATTTGGTGGGGGCCCCTTACCTCAGGGGCCCTTTACCTCAGGGGCCCCTGTCCGTGGCACCCATGGCACATGCCTTAATCCGGGCCTGCTAAGAACTGATCTCGGGGAGTGCTCAGTGCGAAATAGATCGAGTGGATCTAGGAGTGCTCAGTAATCGGCATGAAGCGGACGTCACGCATCATGAAGAAAAGGAGAACACACGATTACTGAACGTGGTTCTGTGCATATAGCCCCTAGAGTACGCAATAGAACAATAATGATACGTTATCTTGGACGTATTCTTTTTTTTCTGTGTGTGAATAAGTAATGAATTTTCAGCGGAAAATATCTCTATGATAAAAAACTGATCATCCTTGGCCGATTCTGCTAATATCAGCCGATAAATCAGATCAGTTATCGGTGTCGGCCCAGCCCTAAGTTAAAGCCTTCTTCATATTCTGAATTCAAAAATGTGCACCAAAATTATCCACACTATACACAAGAGTGTTGAAGTTTCTTGAAGTATCAGTCATTCAAGTGTAGATAGAATATAAAAACATTCAAAACTATTTATTAGCAATTCTAAGTAGCTATGTAGCCTGTTTATATATTTATATACAAACAATGAGGCTAAGGGCTGTAACATACCTTACCTGCATAAGGGATTAGTAAAAAAAATTAAGTAGGATATACATTAAGATTCATCCAACACAAGAATCAACTAAAAAACTCTTACCTCAATCTTAACGCAATCAGAAAATTATGCTTGGCAACACAAGGTTTATGATTATATTTTTGCCACACCTGCAGTGTCATTTCGATTTTCAAATTCCTGCTGTAGCTATCTGATTAGACACAAAATGTCTCACACCCTTCTTAGAAGGACGATAAACCACCCAGTTTTAAAACTTCTGATCTAGTATTACAATTAGTGTGGTGTTTTGGATGGACATTTGGGACATTTTGTATGGTGCTTCTGTCTCTATGAACTATATAAATTTATATATAATTCTTACTTAATTATACTTAAACTGGTGGTACCAAAGTCTAAGGTAGGGGTTTACAAAGTGCATCTTATGAGCCATCTGTGGTCCTCGAGATACTTGTGTGTAGGCCACGACAGTATTTTTATAATATATAATTGAATAAAAAAAGTGTTGTAATGAAAATATTTTGGTTAATAGATGAAGGAAACACTTCAAATACAGAAGGATTATGATTATTATACAACGGGATACTAGTTTTCATCACAGCATTTATTAATTAGTTTTAATAAGTACAGTTATTAGTCTATGTTTGAATTCAAATGTGTTCAAAAGGGACGTTTATTCATTATATTACTCACTTCGATGGTCTTACAGCTATCGATTCTCGGTCAGGAGTACTGAAGGTTTTTCATTCTGTCTTCACACAAATGGGGGTACATTTCCTCTAAGTTATACATTACTTAACCCTACTATATTTACATAATTAATATATTATCCATACCCTCCCCGTGGGAAGATCTCTCAGGATTGGTGATTGGGTGATTATCTTCAAAAATTGTGTGGGTTCCTTTTTAGTCGTCTATTAGAGAAGTGGATACAAGTTACTTAGAATATACAGAGTGTGAAGTAGTCTGAACAAGTGGTATCTTAGAGTAATTACGTAGCGTAGTCTCATGGCGAATCGACTAAACTGCAGCTAGAGTTTGTTATATTTTTACACGGGGTGGTGTCTGTTGGTTGTCGGGAGATTTCTGGTAGGTTATTGTGAAGGGGTATAGGGATGGATTTTGGTCTTCGTGGTGATGTTGTTCTTCGTCTTCTTGGTCAGTTGTGAATGTGGCCAGTCCATTTATAGCCAGGAGGGTGGCTGAAGGAGGGGTGGGAGATGGTTAGTGGGGGAGTTCTAGTCTCTTGGGTACTTGGGTGTTTGTGTGGGGTAGGCTCTTCGTCTGAGGAGGCCTGCGAAGTCCCAGTTCATCTGGGACCAGGGAATCGTGTTGGAGGGTAGTTGTCTGGGGTCGGAGGGGGGTGGCTGGAGTCAGTCATATTGAGGGCGAGGAAAAAATTAAGTGATGAGAGAGGAAAAGGGAGTTGGCCGTTGTAGAGTAGCCTGCGACCGTAGGTTTCACTGTCTTCTTCCCTCCACTTTTATATATTCCCTTGAAGTGTGTTATGAAGATTTGATTCTTGATAAGTCCGTTGTCCAGATGTGGTATCGGTTCGGTGGTAAGCTATACTCCATTCACGGTAGGAATTACTCTCTGAAAGGTCTTTTTTCCTACCAATATCCTACTATATAATAGCTTTCTGGTAGGGAAAAAAGGCTTTCAGAAAACAATTCCTATGGTGAACAGACTTTAAGGCAGCTGGGCAAGGGCGTGAAATAGGAATGTTCTTCTTGAATCAACATTTTTGAAAATCGATTCTTTGCCCTCGATTAATCGATCTTTTGGATCGATTCAAAGGTCTCAATCTGATTCACGTATCGATTCTTTTTCTAGCGATTACAAAAAGATCGAATCGAAAGATTGAAAGAAATCAAAACTTTGAAACGATTCAGGGAAATTTAATTTGGTTGGATTTAGGAAATATTTTTGTTGACTATTAATATAAAAAAAATTTCGAAATCAAATTTGCATGGGCTATTAATTAGTTACTATTTGTCTTTAGTTAGTAAAGTGGAGATAGTAATCCACTGATATGATCTTTTTACGTCTAGGTTCTGTAAATGATCACATTATGTTTTTATTCTGTAATATATTTATGGTGACGTGTTGGCCAGCAAGTAGATAGTTTGGAAATATTTCGTAGAAACCTCATTTTCCCGACGGAGTTTTAGTAGTTATATAATGCTTACATCTACAATCTACACTTACACTAAGCTAGTGATTCCCAAGTTTTGAGACACACCCTCCCACAAAAAGGTGTAAGGTATCTTCAAAAAGGATTCTGATTCTTGAACAATTAATTCAAGCAAATAACGTGTACTGAATTCACAGTTTCTGAAAGATTAATTCGCTTTGAATGAGGAAAGAAAATAATTGCGTCCCTCTCTGGGGTCTAGTGGTTAAGGTTCTGGTTTGTCTGTAATATAGAGCTTGATTTTCTTATAAATCTTCTGGGAGCCCCTGGATCCCCAATCTCCCATTTGAGTTGGAGGTAAAAAACCCTTAAAAATACATAATTCTACTAACTACTTCCTTCCCCTTATATAAATATAGTTTTAAAGTGCACCTCATTGTGAATAAAATATTATAGCAAGCCTACCATTATAAACAAGTGCCCCTAAATTTAATAATTGGAAAAATAATCCCAGAAAAAGTGTTTGTATAAAAGGCCACACACATTATTTAAATCACTGCTCTTTGTGGTCACCACAGAAACAATTTAGATATATTCCAGAGAAATTTAATAAGTCATACATTTTCGCTGCCTCCCCCCCCCCTTCTCGATATAGTTTGGCGCCACCCCACCTCTTCCCTTGATATATTTTTGCTGCCCCCTTCCCCTCGATACATTTTTCTGCTCTCCACCTCCTCCCATCGGTGTAAATTTCTAGGTGCGCCACTTTGGTTAGTGTAGTTAGATAAAGCAAACTTTATTTACATAAATAGTTTGATCAATCTTTGAAAGATCGATTCAATGCACTCGATATTTAGCCTGAATCGAACCAAAGAATCGATTCAAATCCCATGGATCAAAGATATCTAGCTTCAAACTGAGGCAGCTGGCAATATGTGCTATCTCAGCGTAATCAACAGAATAAAATAGAAAGAGCATAATTTTGTTATACATTGTTAATACTTTCGGTTTAATGTTTTCAATTGTTAATACAAGCAATACTCCTCATCGTCATAAATATAATGCATCAGTCAAAAAATTTATCTATCCAGGGATCACATTTCACTATCCTTGAAAGTTAATAAAGAAAACAAAAAAATAACAGGTAAGTATAAGTTATTACACTCTAAACTAAACACCTAACATGAGATTAAAATACAAGATATAATATATAACAATTTGAAGAACGTGGGGATCTCAATCTAATTATTATTTACAAAAAATAACATAAGTTTCTTCTGAGCACCAGTGGCGCTATCCCTGGTTGGGTTATTGAATCGCCCAGGTGGCTCACTCGGTACAAGTAAGATTGGTCGATTACCCGCAAATGAAACGTAACAAGGTATACTTGAGAATTTTGAGAAGTTTTGAAGGGTCCATTCTATCGTATAATGCAGGGGCTCCTAACACCTGGGATATTGTCCCAAACTGATCATCAACCAGGCAGTTTGAGTATACACGACACTATAAGAGACCCCTTGATACAACTTTCCACGTCCTCCACACACTAGACAAAAACTCAGGGTTTATGTATTACAAAACTAGGTCTTTCCATTTCTGAGTTGGCCGTCATTACATATGGTTGGTTTTGCTATTTGGCAAAACACGTGTTTACTAATAACAACTATCATTACGCAGGTGGTGGTCTATTGATAAAATAATAACTGATGATAGCGATTTGGATTGTGTCAGATTTGTACACGTGTATCCAAACAAAAGATTCTAAGCTGTGACAATATAATGTACTGTACATAACTTGAACGTGTAGTAAGACACAGTGAAAACATATAAAAATATATTGAATTTTAAATTATTCTTCGCTCACCCTGAGAGGAATCATATACAAAAAAGCTTGCAGCCAAAAATGTAGAATAATAATTGTTAAATGTACCGTTTGCGGAATACTCGTGGAGTTGTCTAAAGCCTGGTCCAAACTAGAACAGAACAGCGAGTAAAACACTGTTCGCGGACATGTTCATGAACAGTGTGGAAGGTTTTTTTTGAACATTCATCTGTAACAAAATTTGTTCGGTGTTCTGTTCGGCAACGATCCACCAGTTGTCGGGTTTGCCCAACACATCAAAGGATGCTCGTGTTTGGGCCAGGAATATTTTGGACGTCTCGATGAACTTTTCCCCGAACATCCTGTCACTGGAGGGACAGCAGCTGCCTCATACCTGTATTTTTTTTAAGTACATCGGATGGGTGCATTCACATGGACTTTATTAATATATTCTACTGATGGACTGAAAATGAAAATGTGCTAATAAGCTCAACACACTTTAAACATTCCTACTTTGGTAAAATCTTGTCATCTAACATTAATGGAGTTTCGGCCTCAATCTACTTTAATAGTAGCGTATAAATGTATAAGTATATGAATCGGCGTATGAGATCTCCACTTCCGCTCACAAGGTCAAAACACTTTTCGTCGTTGTGATTTTTCCCTGTGACATAATAGCCATTGACCCTGGTGCTGGGGTCTTGGATTATATAGGACATATGGGTAAATTATTGTGATGCCTGTGTCGTAATTATTAGGTAAATGACCCTAACGTTGGCGTTTCGGATTGTTCATATAGGTAAATTATTGTGAGACAATGGTGTTCAAACTTGCCTTGATGTTAACCTTCAATTGCGCTGTTCGTGTTAAGCCTGGTCCATTTTATTTTAAATGTTTGCCCCCATTTGATTTTAGTCTATGTGTGCCCCCATTTGATTTTAGTCTATGTGTGCCCCATTGGATCTGTGACAGCCTTACTAACTGAAGAGCGTGCAGGGAATAAGAAGCCAGGGATCACAAGAGAAAACAGTGTTTTATTTATGTATAATTTTACAGATCAAAATTGGAGAAAACAGCACAGTATGATATACTGAGATATACAACAGACCCGTAGTGCTAAGTTCAGATTCAATATTCTTATAAACCCGGCAGAAGGCCGCTCTACAAAATACACAATATACCAGC
>CABFWB010000817.1:161028-195811 GCA_902151455.1 Timema bartmani
CCCCCCCGATCACGGCCTTGTATGCAAGTTCTAAAATATTCCATAGTGAGACTAAGTTCCAAGTAAACATTCCATTATTTCCATTAGTATTGACACATCCCTAAAATGTCGTAGTGGCTAGGCCCCGAGTGTATAGTGAGTGGCGTGCCGTCAATGGATTAGTAGGACTACGATAGTTCCCAGACATTTTTAGTTTATCTATTTTGAGTTAAATTTTCATGAGAAAATAAAGCATGAAATAAAATCTATCTGAGTCTCAATTTGCGTCTCAATACTCGGTGATATTCCCGCTATTTGCGTGGCCTTATTCCCCTCTCCCAGATAGCATAGGAAGCGCTTGAGTCTTATCGGCACTCCCCGGGGAGAGGACCAGTTGAAGCTATCCTAGTACGTCTGTATAATAAGAAATGTGTTAACGCTTGGCGTTCTGCCATAGGAAAATGTGATTTTGGTTTGATTCTTATAAGTGGTGGTGTTGTGGTGGTTAAGCTTATGTAATTGTTCCCATTAATGAAAGAGATTTTGAGAAGTGTCAAAGTGTTCGAATGTCACTTTAGTTTGACAGTAGTTGAATGTGTGAAATATGGAAGGGGACTCGGATTTGGAAACTGTTCCCTCACAACAAACCTTGGGGAAGCGACATGAGACAAGTAGCAGGGTTGGTGAGGGTAGTTCAGTGGGATGTAGCAGTGCCGATCACCTTTTGCAATGCTTTGTTCTCGACAGATTATTCGCAGTTTCGTTTGGAGTCCTCACTTTTGAAGAAAAGCGGTAAGTAGGAAAAGTCCGTGTAATTTGGACCACTTAACTTGTACCTAAGATAAATCTCATCAGGATGGATCTATAATTTTAATTTTTTTAGGTAAAAGAGTAAACAATATACTTACATTACCAGTAGAAAATATTATCAATCTATGGAAATATACTTATTAAAATAATATCAAGTAAAATATCTAAATGTGTGTAATTTGGACCATATGCGTGTAATTTGGACCAGTCGGTCGTGTAATTTGGACTTCAATATAAAATAGTTATTTGAATGTCTCAATGTTTATACAACACACGGGGCTTACAGAACAACATTAGTAAAACACGTGAGAAAATTACTGTGAACAATCGTTGTAAAAATAGTAAAAGTCATTTGTTAATTCAGTTTTAATGTGACCATCCTTGGCACTTTTCACATTGAATCCAGTCTTCCTCATAGTATTCACCACATACAAGACAGTGAGTTTCGTGATCATCCGTTCCGCCTGAAATCTCAGCAATGGCTGTTGTTTTCCCGAACAGCATATTTTTCTTTTGTTTGGGTGCAACAGAATTTGACGTTTCCGGCGTTTTCTTTTGAGGAGTTACAGTCAAGATTACTCCAGATGCTGTACCAGGCTTTCCAACTTTTCTCCTTGAGCCATCTGCACTGGATGAAGGTAAGGGAATAATTATTTGAGCTGGAACATAATCTGGACTCTCGTGTTGGGTCGAATTTGAATGACCTGGGGTTAGTATTTATTATAGTTGTAGCAGTTGATGTGTCCTCATCTTGACGAGCTTCAGGCTGATCTGTTACAGATGATGGAGCAAAGTTAGCATCAGTAAAAACATGTCGGTTCACTGGCCACAATCCACTAGCTCGGAATTCATTGATGGCAATTTCCATAGTTGTTGCTCTTGGGAATGCAATACCGACGAGGGACGCTACGTGCTCAGTTGTTAGTCGTTTCCCAGGATTTTCCCTTAGTTTTGTCCCAATTGCTGATCCCATGTATGTATTTAGTGGCTTAGTAGAAGGACACATTTAAATGCTGCATCCAATTAGTACAATGGGATGGCAGTGACAACATGATGGTTCCATGCTTTCGGGCAACTTCGATGGCAGCTAGACCTTGGGTGTGTGTACTGTGCCCATCCAGGATAAACACTACCTTTGCTTCAGCTGAAGGTTTCATGATTGCCACAAAGTGTTCAATCCAATGACAGACTATTTCGGCATTCATCCACCCTTTATCCTGACAGCTGAAGATTGAGCTCGGTGGAGCTCCAAATGAAAAAGATACCTTCATCCTCTTTCTGGGGTAGATCAACATTGGTGGGTCGTAGAAACCTGTTGCGCTGACAGCGTGAGCCCCTGTCACATTCTGTCCTCGTTTACAACTAGTAATAGCTCCTACTTGGTCTTTGACCTTCTGGGCCACGATTTTTTCAGGACGTTGCACAACTGTATGAGAAGTTTCGTCCATATTGAATATTCTTTCAGCAGTAATTTTATGTTCATCAACAATATTCTCTAGTACATCAAAGAACTTATAGACTACAGCCTTGTTGAAACCAGAAGCCCTAGCCTGAGAGGTTGCTCTGGTAAGCTCAGCTCAGGGTGACGCTTCATAAAGCCTTCAAACCATTCCTTGACACCTGATTGCTTGTCCTTGTTGAAGCGCATCTGCAATTTATTTTCCTCTGCTATTCCAAACGCAATTCTCATCACGCCCTTTCTAGTCAGGATGGAAAAAAGAACAAAGGTTGTACACTATTCTAGACAGATACGGATATATATTTATATATATGCATAACAAATTCTTGTTGAGTAAAGTAAATTGTTGGGAATTTTTTTAAAGGTTACAATACTTTAATTGAATTAAGCAGACAAACTAATAAAACAGCTATTTAGTAAATAATAAATTAGAATGAATACCCATGAAACAAATTTTCCAAAAGTAGCAGAAGATGTACAAGATCATCTTCTACTGCAGTAGGCAAGTCCATTGGATGACCAATTCGAACTTCAGGGGAGATTTATTGACTACGGATATATCTATTCAATTTATTGTTAACAGAGCTCATCACATCGTCTATGTAGACATCCAAGTCAACTACTTCAAAGTCTGTCAGATACCACTTAATCTCTTGGTTGGCCAAAACGCTCAACAACTTTTGAGCCAGATACGGTGCACCAGAAACATCCAAATGTCAGTTTTAATTTAATATATTTTTAATAGTTCAGATAGACTGGATCTCCAAATGAAACGTTGAAACCGTCTATTCAATAGAGCCATCCAAATTTGAAAGTATATGCGAGGGATATCAGTAGTGACTACGAACCGAAATAATCTAAGATAAAGTAATATATTTCGACTATGTCTTCTTGCAAATTTGAGCCGACAAACAACAATTTATTCAGAGAACTTAAGGAGCCACTTGATGCGTATGAATGCCAAAAAACTATAAGCGTAGTGGATACGTTACCAGGACAATGAACCCCACGATACAATATAAAATAACCCTCTTCAAAAACTGTAGACACCTCTGCAACTTTGGATATAATGCCATCCCTTTTATACTCGTTCATCAAATTTTTTAGCAACGAGAACGAGATTCTTCAAGTTCGAGAGTTAATCCATTAAAAAATGTGTGGTTGAAAAATACCAGTAAGATGATCAACAAAAAGTACTTGGGCAGAAAAATTATTGCAAGGGGCTAGCTTCGATTGAAAATTCACTGTAGCACAGGTGGTGAAACAAAGTGGTGAGAGTCAATGCCTTTGACCTTGAACGTGACAAAAATAAACTGTCAGGAAATCGAGATTTGAAGCTCTGAAATATTTTTTAATCTAGCAGCTCAATAATTTGGAGCTCATTAAGATCTGAAACCTGAGCTCCATTTTCCCAGCCATGGTGTCAATAATTTAATGATAAAGACACACATATTTATTTCTGGGATTCAATGAGTCATCTTCTCTACGTCTCTTCTTGGGAGATTCCACATTCTAATCATCTTCTAATTTTATATACGTACCTTAAAAATCGTTTCTAACATCTTTGAGGTGAAAAAATATGGCTGAAAACCTTCAGTAGAAAGGTTAAATCGAAATCTCTCAATGATGACGCATACACTTAGCAGTCACGAAAGCATCAGTATCCCAACTATTTGGATTCTCAGCATTATTCTCAAAAAACTGTATGAATTCAATTTCATTTTCATTCACCGTGCTCACAATTCCGGGATTGTAATTCTACCTTGTACTGGCATCTGTTGGAAACCGTTATTTACCTCAGATTGATTAAGAGTGTTAATACGTTTCGATGAATGTGAAAGGAAATTTGGAATGCCACTCAATATCTTAAAAAATATCTTGCATTCTGTTATATGATTCACATACTGAGAAAGAACTAGATTGAGTTTGTGAGCGTCTCAGGTCCCTCCCACAATTCCCCAAGCTTTGTTGTGAGGGAACAAAATCCGAGTTCCCTTCCATATTTCACACTTTCAAACACTGTCAAACTAAATTGACATTCGAACACTTTAACACGTCACAATATCTCTTTCATTAATGGGAACAATTACATAAGCTTAACCACCACAACACTACCACTTATAAGAAGCAAACAAAAATTACATTTCCTTGTGACAGAACGCCAAGTGTTAGCACATAATCTTACTATACAGACGGACTAGAGTGGCTTCAACTGGTCCTCTACCCGAGGATAGCCGATAAGACTCGAGCGCTTCCGATGCTAGATGGGAGAGGGGAATAGGGCCACGCAAATAGCGGGAATATCACTGAGTATTGTGACGCAAATTAAGACTCAGATTGATTTTATTTTATAATTTTATTTCCCTTTGAAATTGAATTCAAAATACATAACTAAAAATGTCTGGTGACCAACCTAGTCCTATTAGTCCACTGGTTATCACCTACCATTTGCTTACATAGTTGATAAAGTTGCACCCATTCTTCTGGAACGCCAGAACGCTCTACATGAGCAGCTTGACTCACAATACTACAAGAGGTAGAGAGGAGAGGGAAGCCACACTCACTATAAACAACTACCATCTCCAGTGGCATCTTCCACAACTATAAAAGATGACCACAACAATAGCTTTAACTATAATTTATCTTAATTGGTATGCCCCTAATCACAAAATTTTAAAATATAGATTATATTTAAGATAATATATATCTTTAATTTACAGCAAAATTAATTGAACAATTTTCGGAAAATCTATTTAGTTTTAAACGAAAAACATTTATTATAAAAACGTAATCCACTTTTGATAACCCAAAATTCTAAGAAAAAAATATTATGAATTGTGTTTTATTGGAATTAAACTTTTATATTTAAAATATGTCATGGACTAGGATTTGAATATTTGCTAGAATCACTACAAAATGTTATTATTGTAATTTTTATTTTAAACATGTGTTTGAGCCCAAATTTAAGGCTCCCATCAAGGACGTTAATAAAATTAACCAAACTGAATATTAATATATAAATAATTTGATTCAAGGTCTACAGGAATGATATTTAAGTTCCTTTTGGGGTTCTAATTACTTTAATATTCTTTTTGTATTTATAAAATCATAAATTTAAAATTATGAATTTGATAATGTTTAAAGTATTTAGTATTCGATTATATAAATATACATCATACAAACCCACGAGCCCCACCTGATATATATTTAACAAATATATTTCACTATAATAAATATTATGTATCGGCTTTAGTTGATAAAAGGATTGAATAAAGAGGAACAATAGGATAACACAAATCTAGGACAATTTTGTATGAGATTTGAGGTAATTCGATAAGTAAGGTTTTTATAGAACCATTAGACCTTTTTGATTTAAAGTGTGTTTCGCAATTGTGATATCAACACAATTTTACTTGTTTTCATTTAATAATAAAGTATGTAATGTATTTATTATAAACGTTTATTGGCTTTTAAATATGAAAGAGCTTAGAGTATTTTATAAATATATTTGTACAGTGTTGTTTTAAATAATTAAGAATAATAATAAATTAAAAATTAATCTATTTTTTTGGAAAATAAGTTTTTAAAAAATTACCAGGTAAATAAATATAATATCTTAATAGTTCTCCAACCAAAGAATGTAAAATGATCTAAGTGTGGTCAGTCATTGTTTACAAATTAATTCTAATCAAAAATAATTCCTAATAAGTGTACTGTATAGGCTTTATTTGAGACCAATTCCAAAGGCTGGAATAAACTTAAAATAAAAATTTTTGAATGATGTTTTTTAAAATAAAATTTGGCTGGAGATCCAACCAAAGAATTTCTCACTGTTTGACTGTAATTAAAAACACAGCCATTTAAAATAGGTTTTCATTGGAATAATTTTTGTAGAAATAGGCTCAAAAACCACTCATAAGATTTTGAAACTATCTAAGTAATTGTATATTCTAAGGAAATTGTATATCACGGAGATTACAGGGGTGCTTATTAAAAATAATATAACATTTTTGCGTTTCGCGAACCTTATAACTCCGAAGCCTCTTGTTACATTTAAGTGTATATATCCAGTAAAGATTTTATATAAAGTATCTAATTGTAGCCTAATCAGTCCTAAGTGATAAATGATTTTAATGAACAATTTGTTTTCAAACAGTCCAAATCCAATGTCTTTGTTTTGCTCTAGTTGTTAAGTTACGTTACGAAAATCCTGATCACACACTAGTTTCTTTACGTTAAGTGGCTGTTAAGTGAATCTTAAGTGGTGAACGTTAATTTGATCGTGATCCCGGCATTACTTGGATAACTGGTACTTATGGGATGACTCCTCAAGCCCACGTACCCACATTCATAAGTTTCTCCTTAATTACGGATGTAATAAAAGCTAGTTTAAAGCTCCGGCTATACGGAGCCGCACCGCACCCCACCATATTTTTCCGGTGGAATGCTATCCATGTTTTTAAATACAAGTGGCTACACGCAGCCGCACCACACCACATTTTTTCCGGTGGAATGCTATCCATGTTTTTTAATGCAAATGGCTACACGGAGCCGCACCACACCACATTTTTTTCCGGTGGAATGCTATCCATGTTTTTAAATACAAGAGGCTACAAGGAGCCGCACCACACCAGATTTTTCCGGTGGAATGCTATCCATGTTTTTAAATACAAGAGGCTACAAGGAGCCGCACCACACCACATTTTTCCGGTGGAATGCTAAGTTTTTAAATACAAGTGGCTACACGGAGCCGCACCACACCACATTTTTTCCGGTGGAATGCTATCCATGTTTTTTAATGCAAGTGGCTACACGGATCCGCACTGCACTGGCGCGGACGAATCGTCGAGAGAGCATTGCTCCGCACTTTTGCGGTACGGTGTGGACTCGTGTAGTCACTTGCATTCAAAAAACACGGATATCATTCCACCGGAAAATGCGGTGCGGTGCGGATTATGTAGTCACCTACCACCGGAAATAAATATTCGGGAGCTTCCAAATTTTGTTTTCATGTTAAAACTAGGCATTTTTTTTCTCAGCCGTTGCACGTGTGATGCTGTAGTCATTGTTTCCAACATTACGTACAAGAAAAACAATATTATTTACAACAAGATATGAAACAACAAATATTCTTCTTCTTAATTATTAGCTAACTTAAAACTTCACTCTTCGTAATTAATAGCTTACTTAATTTGTAATAAAACTCACTCTATAAATAATATAAAATGGCTAGAAAATTCGGTGCGATGCGGCTCCGTGTAGCCGGTCCTTAACATGGAGTACAAGCATTTTTAAAGTTCTAAATTGGAAGGAATGCTATTTCATACATTGTTTTCGTAATACTACAATATCACAACTTAAAAACAAATATATCATTTACTAACACACTGCTGCGTATGTGGCAAATATTTTATAAAAACTTTCTTTCCTAGTGTAAATAGGTCTACTAACTTAAACTTGATAATTCTATGAAAACACTTTTTGAAAAATCGGGAAAGCGGAGACCTACTATCAGAAAAAACAGGAAATATGCTGTAGTTGTCTAAGAAGGTTAGAGTGGCCAACCTGAATTGAAATCAATTTTCATTTTATTAAATTTGAGGAGGATTTTAAAACTGACAACCTACGTAACTATTTATAAAATAATACTGTTTATAAGATTAGATTTTAAAATACCATCTAGTTCCTTAAAACCAGAAGATATTCCGATGCTAAGAATTTTCTTAGGAAATCAATTTTCATCATTTTCTTGGAATTGAATATTTAGTTTACATTTTATAGGCTTTAATTTATAGATTACATTTTTCCAAGCAATCATGCAAAGCCAATTTTTTTTTATTGGCAAATAATTTCAAGAAAATAATAAAATTGCCACTACATCGCTGAAACGGGCCCAACGGGAAAATGTATTAGCGTGAACCTTTGGAAAACTTGATGACTGTGGTGTTCACCTGGCGTTATATTGTTGTTTTTATTTTTTACCGCATGACAGTATTGATATTGTTTCCAAAGTCTCTAAAAATTTTGTGTAAAATATGAGGGATAGTGCCAGATCACACATTTCACAACACTTTGAGGTAAAAAAAGCATTTGAGATAAATTTTATTTGCTTATATAATTAGTGTATACGTAATATTTAAATTATGCCAGTATAAATTATATTTTGCTTTCATATTATTTTATACATATTTTTCCATTAGAAGGACAAGTTTACAAAACACAGATTTAATCTCTGTTATTTTGAAATGGCTTGAAGAAGAATTGGGTTAAAAATACTAATATATATTTCTTATAACAGTTTAATCTTACATTATTTAATACACCTCCAAACAAATTCAAATGTTATAGATTTAATGTTTTTTTTTATTTTAACAGCCACTCACTCTAATTATAAAATGTGATGTCTCTTTAAAACCCACCTTGGTGGCCAAATGTTCTAGGGTGTAACTCTCGTAATAAACTGGACTGTCGATGACGAAGATTTCGGGGTTTAAATCCCGGTTCGTTGTACTGGGGGTGGTTTCTGCCAAACGGTTTTCTACTCTTCCTCCACGCAAATTTGGGTAGGCCTACACTTCCTCTAAATTTGACCTTACTCATCCTAAAACACTAGTGTAATTAGTACATAAGCGTATAACCTGAACGGGTAGTAAGATGTGGTGCTAAAAATATGCCTCTTTATGAAAATTCCTATTTTATGATTTATTTAATTTATTTTTGTTCACCAACCGAGTCCAATGATCTGTCAGTAAAAGTATTTGAAGGCATCATGTGCAAGACGGTGGATCTCTGTCGAGAAAACATGACTGGAACAATAATAACTAAGAAACAAATATAGCATCTACAACTATGCCACTAAGACACCATTTTATAATGATAACAGCAATTTGATAACTATTAAAGAGCACACACATATCGATGCAAAAAGTACAAAAATAGTGCAATATTTCTCTCAATATTTCAACCAGAGGGCTTGACATTGTCCAATGGGGCGAGGAAAAGATATTTTATGTATCACAGCTTCTATGGTATTTGGTGCAGAAAATGTATAGTTAAAATTTTTGATTAATATCAATTGATAGCTGAAAGAAATGCCAGGGAAGCTAACGTTCCTGCACAGAATATTGCTGCATATTTCTACTTTCAAAAAGCCATTTACAATAGTAAGTTATTTCTATAATAAACATTTTTAAAGTACAATGTGTTTGTTCTTATTCGTCCAAATATGTTGTACTGAATATTATTGCCATACAGATGCATCTATACAGTGTATTAAATATATATATATTTTTGGACAGAACAGATTTTTCTAAATAGCTTAATTCAAAAGTCGCTCACCAAAGAGGAAAGAAACTCCAGTGTTTTCTATAAAAACAATATATTTATTTTCTCTCTCCAGGTAAGGTTGTAAAATGATTTACAAATATGGTGATCTGGATTTTTTATTTGCAAGTCCATGTGCTTCAAATTTATTAAATTCTAAATCGCTCAACTTAATTGGTCGGATCAAATATAGTGGCGAGCTTATTTTCCCCCATTCAGATAATGTCAACGGGAAAAGGCCATTGGAAATGAATTCTAAAAATTTAATCAGTGGTGTTCAATTTGTGGGAATTTCCACTATTTGTTTATTTAAGAGACTACAATTCAGAGATGCTGGAATCTCTAGGCTCGCCAAGTATGTTCAGGAATTATATCACCTTTTAAATTTTCAAACCTCAAAATACAATAGAATTAATCCAAACACTTGATTTCAAGTTAAAAAAAATACCCCCTTTTTTATTTAATTTCATTAATTCGTCTGACCTTGACCCATCTTTGCTAGACTAATTTATGGCTTACTATACGAGGCCTTAGTGGCACATGATTATGCAAAACTTTTCCAACTCAGTTTCTCTTTTGATTCGTATTCATGGCACTTCAAACAATGTAAAAACACAAGCTGCCACCAACTCCTATAGTCGGGCTTCCCTTGAGACCTGGCTTGTCCGTCATCTATAATGGTGGCCCAAGGGAAGCATGACCAAAAGAGTTGGTGGCAACCGGTGTTTTTACATTGTTTGAAGTGCCATGAATACGAATCAAAAGAGAAATTGTGCCCGAAAGGTTTTGCAAACTCATGCACCATTACGGTCTGCTCTATCTGTATTAACTTTAATATTTTAACAAAACAACTAAGTAATAAATTTAACATTATTAAAATTAGCACAAAGTATGAATTATCTGTTTAATATTTTATTTGGCATTGAAAATATATATAGAAGTATCCAATATACAACCGTTGTCAAGAGGTCACTATTCCAGATCACACATAAGCCACCCACCTCCCTATCAGACTCAGGAAATTATTATTTTTTAATTCCTGTGCCTCTGCAGTACAATTATATGTAATATTTGTTAAAGTTTTGATAGTAAAATCTTTAGAGTAAATTTGAAATTAAAATATACTGTAACCTCGCTATGATAACATCGTAAACTGCAAAAACGTTTAAGCTTAAGCGATTTTCGTTAAGGACGTAATAGGCCTACGGAGTAATTAAAGTATCCTCGAAATAATATAATTTAATAAATAAGAACAATTTATCAAAATTTAACAATAATCTGACTCAATATTTTATCCAAGCCAAAGGCTCTCAACTTTTTATTTCCACAACAATGTGTGCATTAAAATATATTTCGTCTTAATTACAACAACAATCCTATAAAATAATCGCCAAAATTGTATCCACGGTAGATGATGACATACTTAAGTAATCAAACCAACACGTGATCAAAACCTTAGATTTATTTATTGATTTACTAGAAAAAATCAATAAAATAAATTTTCCAGACAATAGAATGATTATACTCTTGAGCAACTTACTCCACGATAAGAACTTATTCATTGTATCCTACTCTCTTCCTCCAAAAATGTTAACAAATGAGGGGACAAACTACGAGCAACGCATTACATTGACAAATGTTCTGGTTTTGTTATTCATACGTATTTGAACAACATCCATTGTGCAAGTGCATCTACAGCATTAAACAAAAACCCGCTTCAGTGGAAATATAGCCTAAGGCATCAAAGGGAGATTGGGGTTCGAATCCTGGTCTGGTATACTAAGGGAGGATTATCCTAAATGCTTTCTCATTCTCTTTCCACAAAAATGCGGGTAGATTACTTCTAAAATCCTTCCTTCCTCATCCCCATCATATTAGAGTGATTATCATATATGTGTATAACCTGAACAATTAGTAAGTCGCCATGATTTAAAAAGAATTCATATGATATAAATAATACATTAAATATAGCAAACTCTACATAGACTTTAATTATTTAGGAAATATTATGGTTAGTTAGTTATTCATATACAAAAATTATTTTAAAGGAATTAATTAATTCTTAAAAAATGTTTGTATCTTCTTTTTTATAGCAAATCATTTACTCTACAAAATCATATAACGATGCTAAATGCTAGAGTTTTAATGATTACATATTCCATACACTTAACACAGGAGCTTTTAACGGCTTAACCTAAGAGGTAAGAATGACAAGGGTAATATTATATGAAGTGCAGCCTCATACGTGAGGAGAGAGGATAACCATAGTGATAAATACAATTAAAAAAACCACTGGTACATCAGGCTGATATCCATGCCTTGAATTCTCCCTTCACTTCATACAGCAATTTAGTCTCCACTTGACTACAAGTCTAACAGTTTTTTTTTAACGTTTAATCACAGACGGAGAAAACATATTAGTAATACAATGGGCCAGTTTCATAGTCAGATTTAGTACGCCTAAAGTGCCAGTCGATACTAAATACAGGACGACACCTACCTAGACCAAAATGGAATGGGCCAGTTTCGCATATGAAAACTGGCCCATTCCATTCAATTTTAGGTAGCTGACGTCTTGTATTTAGTATAGCGCCGCACTTGAGGCGTACTAAATCTGACTATGAAACTGGCCCAACATCTCTAAACCATCTAAAGTGACCAGGGGGACAGAACATTTTACGCACTTATGGCGTGGCCGATTACAAGAGTGTTATCCATCAGCGTGCCTTGTATACTCTTGATTATAGTCAATGTTCAAACATTTCCAAATATGAAATACCAGTTCTAGAGGCCTTTCGATAAATGACAAAGAAAACCGACTTATTTTTAATAAATCAAGTACAAACGGGAACACAGAATGGGTAAATAAAACAAAAACATAGAATAAAATTGTAGCACATTGGTGCAGGGGTTGTAAATTGTGTAAGATAGTAAGAAAATAATCATCACTAAGTACAGGTAGGCCTAACTCTCGTTTAGTCCATCCTTCACTAATTATGGGTTCGATCCACTATTTCTGTGCCTTAACAATAAAACAGAAAAACAGATCTCCTAAAAAAAATTAATGTCTTTTGCTCAGACAAACCTTGGGACACTTGGTCTAACGTATTTAAGTGAAAATAGCACTCATGCGGCTTAATAAAAATATATGTATTTGCTCATGGGGCCAATATTTATATATTGTACGTCCACGATGTTCCCGACCATTCCAGGGCAGCGAAAAAGGGATTGTTTAACCACTACCGCAATTATATCAGTGTGGAACCTTTTTGAAAGTGAACAATCAGCAGACAATTTGCAAGGAATGCTGTTGCTTCACTGTCGCCCTGATGGGTGAATTAATTTTGTAGTCAAGGAGGAGGAAGGAAGTATCGCGCTCTAGATAAATGAGTGGTTGAAGCAACGGTTTTTAAGATTAGGATGCTTTAGCCTTTATTGGTGACAAACATAACCTAGATAAATTCAAGAGAGGGGTTCCTGATTCAGTAGATTAAAATACAGCACACTTCTTACATTTACCATGTTAAGAATGGTAATAATTATCTTTTAGCAACCTTATTGGTGGGATATGAAATCTAGAGGCAATTTAAAACTAATGTACATTCAAATAAACTTCATCCTGTGAATAAATTAGCTAAATAAATAAGATGATTCAAAAACGCGTTTTACAACCATTAGACAAAAATTTATTTATGTTATTTACTGTATGTATATATGTAATTTGTAATACATATTTTATAATAGTATGATTTTATAATTAATCAAAATAAATATTTGTTTATTTTTATAACATCTTTCTCAGGAACTTTGAATGTATGACAGCTCCCAAAGTACTACTCTTAGAAACTTAATTACGTTCTACAATTGTTTTTAAATATTTGTGTAGATTAATAATCAATTTTTTAAATTTTTTAGTGGGTTCCCATAAATCACATTAAGGTCAGACTGCGAGTCGGATTCCGCAGCACTGCTAAAACTATGACTAGATTTCAACAAAATTTGATAGTAATAAATTGGCACAAGGATGAAGATTTTCTACAAGGAAAAAAATCACAATCTTATCAAGGTCAGTAAATGAATCACATTCCTAATAATATCTACTGTTTTAAACCTATATGGAGAAAATGTGAGTAGGCCCTAAGTGCCACCAACTTAAAGGTTTTTGACGAAAAATATATCTGGTATCAGGATCAGATTAATCAATCAGTCATTTTTATCCTAACCAGGAATACTGAGGGTGTTTCTTTCCAAACTGGCTTCCCACATTCCCTTCACTCAAATGAGGGCTTATTTGCTCTAAATTAAACCTTCCTTAGATCCATCAGTATATTGTAATTAAAATGCCCGATTGGGTAGTAGGACGCAGTGAGATAAAAAAAAACTATAGAAAACACGATAAATATAATATAAATCAAGTGTTATTTTTTTTTTCGAGATTTTGTGCAAAGACGACTCACATATAAAAGTGTGTGTGCAAAATGTGGTCATCAAAACTTTAAGCTAATATCACATGTAATGTTTGTTCACTTATAGTAAGTAGGCCTACAATACAAAATCGTTATTTGTCTCGGGCTCACAGGGAGGTGATTCCTTATAAAAAAATAAGTAGGAAATATATGGGTGACTTTTTCCTGAAAGTTATTACTAAGGGAGCTATGAGCCCTTGAAAACCTCATTTCAAAATGTTTTTATCTAAAAATATCATACACAACTTAAGCTAAAACAACAAATCCCTGGTTAATGTTTTGTAGAGCTACGATGTTAAATATCTGAAAACTGGGTTTGGTATTTTCACCCCCTCTCATTGATTAAATGGGGTTTTTCCACCCTCGCTTCATCTTGCAACACTGCACAACTGGCTGCCTAACTCCAAGGAACTAACAACCTGTAATGAAACTAAACGTGTTTTTCTCGGAAACGGTGAACCCGAGAGAATTCCGACAAGTCAACATTTTTTGTTAATTTAGACATGGTGATTAATAATTTGCCACTAAAAATCAATTACAGCTCAGTGTTACAAAGTTCAATGTAAAAAGAGGGTGGTAACACCCATCCCTCAAACACAGTTTTCAGATGTTTAACATCTTAGATCAACAAAACATTAACCAGGGATTTGTTGTTTTAGCTTATATTGGTTCTGTTATTTTTACATAAAAGTATTTTAAAATGGGATTTCCAAGGGCTCATAATTCTCTTAATAATTACTTTCGGGAAAAAGTTATCCAATTATTTCCTACTTATTTTTTTTATAAGGAATCACCTCCCAGTGGGTTTGAGACCAATAACTACTCATCTTGTATAATTAACACAATTTTAGATTTACTTAAGGGTCTTTGAGGATATTCTAACACTCAAATATAACTCAAAAATTACAAATCCATTCTGTCCAAAGCTAAATGAAAATACACTTTTTATAAACTATTATTAATTATTTTATAACCATTTCAACTTTCAAATATATTGAGCTGAAGATAGTAGTGTCAATTTTTTTCTTGAGATAACTCTTCAGTTCACAAATAAGCTAGCCATTTCCAGAAATAACCCAATTGAATAAATTAGAGAGTAAACTATTTTAGACTAAGCAATGTCATCCAATATTATTACAAGCAATATGAAAAAAATAATTTAATCTCATCGAGCAATTACTTTGTTTAGTAGAAATCTGTGTTATTCACCCTTTAATTAAAAATAATTTATATGAATTAATAGTTTGGCATATGCGAGCAAACTTTTTTTTTCCAGGAATTATTTGTATAGTAAGTAATATTTTCAAAAATAAACATTTATATATGGCGCAGATGAACGAGAAAGATTATCAAACAATTATATTCAAAGGAAGCTCTTATTTGTGTACAATGTTTGGTCAAGATTCACGTATTTTATATTATTAAAAAACAAGTGTCAACTATTATTTTTATGTTGTAGTATAAATAGTTGAAAACAATTATATGTAAATCTCAAATTGTAATGATAATTCAATAGAAATTATGACACAAACTATCATAGCTTTAAGTCTAAGTATCCCTGGGATTGGAACTATAGGTTGCATAAAGGAAGTATGAAGCCAATGTAACAAAGGTGTCCTAAGTAAATTTGGACTGCGTTTGGTTAAAATCTCACCTATTTTTGTTTAACTTTAGACACATTTGAATATATTTTCGATGTATTTCAAGATGTTCTTTCTAACGACTCAATCTAATTGAGGTATATTTGAAAGATACGTGCGGTAGGTTACGGGTTGGATGTAATTTATCATATACTTTCTAAATACATAATGGATTGAAACAAGGAGACGCACTTTACCCATTACTTTTTAATCTAGCCTTAGGACTAGTCTATAGAGTCCGTAAGCTACTCATAAATATATTCCTTAAATCCTTAGAAATGGAAATCACGTCCACACAGTCCGTATCCTAAATCACGTGACAGTACCAACCAATGAGAGAGTCTGAAACTACCTCCAATTAAACTCTTTGAAAGAAATCTGTCTAGAGCAAAGCACAAGCAGACGTGATCTATGAAGTAGAGTAAATAAAGAATATGAATGTGAAGTAAAACCTACCAAAGTGACGCCACTCTTTCTAAGAACTTGGTATTTCTCATACAACTTTTTCTGAGATGCCACAGTTTCCCGGGATTTAAATTTTCAGAAATGTATTTCTGAAATAGCTCCGTTATTAAAGCTCGCTTCCATTGGTGTATTCATTTCGATGCACATGCACATATTTACTTTGCTGTGCTTGGTAGTCCTTAGCAGTCTTCTATATGAACTATTCCTTAAAAAGTTAAAGTTGAATCAACTTTTATGGAGTGGTAGGGACTAAGGACTTAGGAAATGGACTCTGTGGGCAGAACAATATTTTAGTGTGGAGTCAATCTCTTACGCACCTCACGGATACGGGGTATGTAGATGAAGCTTTAGATTCTAAAGTTTAGAGAATGCTATTAGGGTAGTACTAAAGAGTAGAGAAAGCTTGAAATTAAAGGTACAATGCATCTATTGGTATAAGCAAATGATTTAGTTTTGTTAGGTAATAATAAAGAAGCTGTTGAAAGAAATGCAGAAGTTTTATCAGAGGCTAGTAAGGAAATAGGTTTAGAAGTGAACACTGAAAAGACTAAATATGTGATCACACAGAGAACACAGATTGTGGACAAAAATTTAGATATTACATCGAACAAAATATCATCTGGCAAGGTTATTGAGTTTAAATATTTACGAACAATTTTAACTAGCATTAGAGATATAAGAGTGTAAATTAGGAAAATATACATTCAGGAAATGTATGATATCACTCGGTCAGTAAGTTGTTTACATCTCGCCAGCTTTCAAGGAATGCTAAATTCAGAATATACAATACAATAGTTTTACCGGTTGTTCTCTATGGATGTGAAACATGGTCTCTTAACATACACGGTGAAAATAAATGTAGGTGTTCGAAAACAAGGTGCTTAAAAAGAGGTTTGGTTCAAAAAGGGATGAATATATTGGGGAATGGAGGCAGTTACCTAATTATGGGTTGAATACCCTGTATTTTCCTCAATACATTGTTTGGGCAATCAAATCTCACAGATTACAGTGAGAAGGACATACATTGTGAATGGGAGATTCTAGAAAGGTATCCATGGTATAAGAAGATACGATTGGTAAGACCTAGATGCATGAGGGAGGATAACATTAGAATGGACCTGAAAGATCAAGGGTGTAATGAGTTGGAATAGATAGAACTAGCTCAAGATAGGGATAAGTGGAATACATAAGTGCGGCAATGAAATTTAGAGTTACTAATGTCATAGAGTAGGTAAGCAATTAATGACTCTTTTGTTTGTATAGTAAACATGTAACATAAATAGAATAAACTTGTTTCATTGGGAAGTGGACGTCAATGCTTTATTTTAGTAAGTGAAGAGTAAAGCTGTTGAAAGTGGTATTATTTTCAGTTTAGACATCCATGACGTAGGAATGGTAACCCAGAAGGAAGTTAAAGATAATAAACTTGGATATCCAAGAAGTGGTTTATATATTTAACGATTCTGATCAAAATCAATATATTAGTATCGAGGAGGAACATGTAAAATGAGCATTCCATTTATTTTTGAAAATTATATTTCACTCATCCTAAATATCTTAATGTCCAGAATATATTTATATATCTGTAACCAAAAGACCAGCTTGTTTTGTTTTTTATGATAGTAAAACAACATATCTGATTTGAGTTTAAATTTCAGAAAAAAAAAATAGAAGCTATATCGTCCTACACAAAGAAATGTAAAAGGTCACAATATTCGAGAGGTCACGCCCCTTATTTCTGGAAATGACTTAAAATTGTTTATAAACTTGTGGCCCCTTTCTGCTGCTTCAACGTAGGCGAATATTCATTTTTGAAGAATCGCAAAGGCCGCTTCATGATAGTTGAAGGAAGGCATCAGCTACAAGATCACGGTGAAGGGAAACTTGAATTATTACCCTTGTAGAATTTATAGAGATGGGTCGGTGCTTTCTCCCAACCTCTTCTCACTAAGAGCAGATCCAAGTCATGAATGGCGGTGTCCAAAATCTTGTGGAGTTTGTCGGTGAATGGATCTCTGCAGAAACATTAAATTAAAATATAATATAATCAACATCTTTGATCTGAGATGAAATCTATCACACGTTTACTTTAAATATATTTTAAATACCTACCGTAGAATATAAAATAACTTATCATAATTGATTGTTTTTATTTATGTTTTATCATATCGAATATTTGATTGGGAGGGACATGACATCCAGATTCGGTCGGCTTTATGTGGTGGAGACTATTAGCCGCTTTTGCGGCAGAGAACGTTGACCAGAGTACACCATAGTAGTACCCGTAATGTGATAATATGATGATAGTTATCATGAAGTGAGTCTTAACCTAACTTAATCCTTACTAACTGAACCTCGGTGACCGTTGGGAACATTCCCCTTACGGGAAAAATACCCAATATACTAGCTGGGAATTGAATCCGGAACCTCTAGGTTCGTAGCCAGGTGTGCCGATCACTATACCATGGGGCCGGTTATTGATTGATTTATTCAGCTATATAAGCATCTGTAGGTACGTGGGGTAAACTTCAAGCTTGTTTAGTCTATTTTGACAGTGATAGAGAGTTCATGGTTCGAACACTAGTCAGATGTACTGAAAGTATTTTTCCTAAGTTGTTTCTCTTTATACCTCCACACAAATGCGGGTACATTTGCTATAAATTATAATTTTATTTATTCATAGCTCATAAATGTAATTAAATGTGTAGAATCTGGACAAGAGTATTGAGATGCAGTGTAAAAAAACTCAGTTCTACTTTTATTTAGTTCAAAATTAGATTTGTTAGGAAAAGACATTTTGATTTTTTTTAAATATTATTTAGCAGAAGCTAAGTATTAATAAGAAGATATCATTATAAATGATAAAGCAAAGTCCATTTTGATGTCAAAACCCATGGTCATATTTAATTTCAAGAAATAAAAAATCCCACCACTGGTTTTTTCAAAATTTAGTAGTAATAAGCATTGTTCAAAGAATGGAAAATATTAGCTTCATTATAAATGATTATTTTGATATTTTTATTATTATAATTATTTAGCTTGAAGATTAATATAGAAGTGAGCTCAAAAGTTCACAGTAAAATATATTTTATTTATAAAACTACGTAAACACATTATTCACACGTTTAAAATAACAAGTAAAACTGGAGAGAAAATATTTGTCTGGACAATTTGAGTGGCCGTTTTAATCTTGAAGTTAAACTGTTGTATCTTTTTGTTTTTATTTTGATAAACGTCAAATCAAATTCTTCTAATATTTTCGTTTTTCTTCATTTTATGTTTAGCATTAATTTCATCGAAGTAATGTTTAAATTCTACACTTGCGCAACTAAAACAAAAAACATGCAACGCCTTAGTTAGGGGTATTTAAACTACAATTTACTCTAATCAAGTTAATTAAAATGATTACCATTCAAAATGTAGCGCAAAAATATAATTTGTTAACGTTATTAATGGTATGTATTTTATCAGTTTTCATAAAAATCTTTGATATTTTTATAATAAATAACATATACATTTTGAATATTTTTCACGAAGTTGAGAAATGGTTTGGATTAATGTTCATTTTGATTTAACGGATTTAAAATATTTCTTTTTGTGTTTTCCAACATCTTAAGAAATAACTTGTTAAAAACGTCAGCGTGGTGAAGATGTTGATCTGTAAACAATTTAATAGAAGTCAAAATGTTAATTTTACTAGATTAGTACAAGTACTATCTATTTCAACTTCCTTTTATATTCACAGATTTGACGTAAAGCAACTATGACAGAGTTTAATTATCGACGTAAGTTAAATTTACTTCAAGTAAGACATGGATAAAGTCGAAAATCTAATCACAATAATAAAGATGCTCAATTAGAGCTTATGGATCCATAACATCACAGCTTTTAAAATAGCTAGATTAAACAAAATATGACTAGATTATTCACAACTTTTGTACACCTAGTTACAGAAAATTTATCTAAATCCTATATGTGTCAGAGAAGTTCATAAGCTGACAAAACAACCATAGGTGCTATGATAATAATAATAATAATAATAATAATAATAATAATAATAATAATAATAATAATAATAATAATAATAATAATAAAATAATAATAACAATAATAATAATAAGCATCGCATCCTACTAACCGTTCGGGTTGTACGTCTAAGTACTAATTACGGTAATGGTTTAGGAACCGGGAAGGTTGGATATAGAGCAAGTGAATCCACATTTGCGTGAAGGGAATAATGGAAAAATCATTTAGGAACCCCTCCCCCCCCCATTCACTCGTGGGAGATTTGAACCTTGATCTTCCCTTCCTCGGCAGGCTAGCTCAACATGAAACTAGCGCGTTAGCTAATTAAGCCACTGAGTTTTGTGAGAGGTGCTATAAAAAACTTTTTTTTTAGAAATAGGGTTTGTTTTCCCACTTGACTCTCGCGATGTGCGTGGTACAGTTTTTTTTATGACGCTGTATCACTAACCGTTTGGATTATACGCCTATGTAATAATCACATCAATGATTTAGGGATGAAGAAGGCTCAATTTAGAGGAAGTGTAGCCGAATTTGAGAGGAGGTAGAATCGAAAACCATTTAGCCTTAAACCATGCAGCCACCGAAGCGAATGTGGGGCATGGTTGATCTGTGCTATCTACTTGGGTAAAGCGTTTATTAGTGGTGTTTAAAATGTTTATCACAACATTATTCAACCAACAACCCCCCCCCCCCAATTTAATAACTACCTATTGCTGAAGAGGAGTTGTTGAGTTGATTCCGGCCGACGGAACGGTCCATCAACGTGACTGAACACACAGCCCAGCCTGTTTTCATCCACGGAGATGCCAAGGAAGTCTAGCATGCTGCTTAGATGCTTGCGAGGGTCCGAGCGGAGTTTTTCAAAATGCAGAACCATCGCTTCTCTCCCCTTGGTGTAGTTTATCCAGGTCGCTGCTAGGTCACGCCAAACAATGGCTAACTGTGATACGAACCGTTGCCACTCTGAAACAAGGGGGTATTACAACAAATGGACAGATTTTAAGCTTCCCGAAGATTTAAAGTTTTTGCAACAGCTCTTCAATCCTCTCCCTCTTTATATTTGTTAAATTAGTGCATTCACCAATAGGCTTATTAAAGACTTAATCAAAGAGTATTAGTGAAGAGTGATAAGTGAGAGTGTAAAGGAAGTGCATGAGAATTTGCATGATAAATCACATGTAAACTCATATTTTATCCAGCGCGCCCCACAAAAAACAAATGGGATTCGAACCAAAACCTTCACGTCAATGACTGCCAAGTGCAATTCATGCCTAGTGGCTTAGCTCGTTTAGCCACCAGAATGGGTGCCAACCCATGTGTTTCGCAATCTAGGAAAGAACTAGCTCAAAATATGATGAATTAAAAATTAATAACCAAGCTATTATATATGTTAATTAGGGCTATAGCTGCATCTAAATGTCATATTTTTAAATTGTTAAATTAAACCTATACAAAGGAATCGAAACCAGGTCCTTTTGGCTAAGTACGTCAGTGCTGTAGCCACTGAGCTATCCAGGAATCGTCCTGGGTCCATGGTCATTATTCACTCATATTTTAATGTAGAGTCTGTGATGGACGTGTGTAAATCATCAGATACATATGTGTGATCAATTAAGATCCCGAGCTTTCAGATAACGTAGCCATCTTCGACTCGGTAGGGCTTTATGCTAACACTAGTACAATGACAATAATTGTAAAAATGTGCATATCAGATCGATTATTTTGCCAAGCTATTATATTTGTTAATTGCAGTTATAATAGCCGCATCATTTTTCCATTTAAAGAATATGATATTTAGATGCGGTCCTTTGAGGGCTGACTCAAGGCACCAAGAGGCCAAAAGCAGCTTTATTCATTCTACCAAAACTTTTAAATGTATTAGGGTCTGCACACATTGGCTACTATGTAACTGTAGTGTCTCCTATTATATATTATAGCATGAACGCAGTACCTTCTTTATTTATTTGTATTTCGAAGCTACCACCAAAATGCTTACACATCCTCATAATTTGATATCTAGATTGAAAATGAATAGTTGCATTGCAGCTGTTTGTGTGTAGCTGTGAATCTGGTTTCATGAAACTAGTTTTGTTGGTGTCTGCCCTGCCTAAAACTTGAAGAAACAATTTCTCCACCAGAATTCTTATTTAGGTAGCACATAGAGCAACTGAAATTTTAATGGAAAGGGGACGAAAAGCTGAACACAGATAGCCACTGCATTTCACATACAACGATTGCAGTAAGCAAAGACAGACAGGCTACTTCGCTGAACTTAGATCTTTCCATCATAAGTAATTCAATATATTGCGAGAGTGATGCCTTAGACCTTTCGGCCACTGAAGCGCAAAGCACTATAAAGTTATACCGGATAAAATCTCAGCAGNTTTAATGTGAGTAAGACAATAGTCAAGAAATTGATCCG
This sequence comes from Timema bartmani, assembly GCA_902151455.1. NCBI lineage: Eukaryota > Metazoa > Arthropoda > Insecta > Phasmatodea > Timematidae > Timema > Timema bartmani. The sequence continues at coordinate 183,619 of CABFWB010000817.1, forward strand.
ACAGTCAAAGAGTTGTGGGAGGATTTCAATACAGACCTAAGGTTTATCGAATACAATACATAGCTCAATTTTCTAGCATAAGGATTTTTTTAAATTCTTTTAGGGGGTGGCGACACCCTCTTACAATTTTCCGGTCCTTTAGTTTGATTTTTTTTACAGTTTTTTTACAGCTCTTATACCTAGCGGAGAAATTAAAATATCTTAACGTGAGAATTAATCCTTTATATAAGCTGTAGATTTTTTAATCAATGCTGTTTGTTAAACTGTGATGCTCTTTTTGCCATATATTTTTATAACAAAGAATGTATTTTCTTTTTACGCATATTTTTATCGTGCTCAGGCTAATATTGCTCTTTCTATGGATTGCTTTCGTTTGTACACTCTGTTTATGGGCTGATTAATGCTTTGCTTCAAAGATTATTTTTAAAATTTATTGGTTGACATATTTGGCTTGGGATAGACATGATTATCTTGATATTGTAGGCCTACAAGAATTATTAGAGCATTTCTAACCATGCTAGAAATTTAAAATTTGACATGCTGATGATAGGTTTTAGGAAAATGTTTCCTATAAGAATACAAAAAACGGAACTTTAATATGGTGGATTCAGAATAGAGGATCGAATTAGGACATAAATGTTGAAAATGGTTAGTTCCTCTCCTAATCTCTAAAGATTTACAGTAATGTATAAATTTATTTTGTTTTAACTCTTTAACAACCAATTATAGCTGCATCACTCGTGTTTGTTTTTTAATTAGCATCAAGGCAAGATCTCGATATTGTGTATATAGTAGCTATAACTTAATCATCAAAAGAAATTTCATCTTTTAACACATGTATGGACCTATATTATATATCTATTTTGATATAGTGTCTTAGTCATTATAGTTCTACATTTAGCGTTTTGCGACACGATTTAAACCAATAAAGGATTAATATTTAATTCAAATTTAAGATTTCTATACCTTCCTTGTAGTTAATTTTATATATAAAAAAGAATAAAGTTACTTTAGAGATTCCCCGCTCGAAGAACGAGTACACCAGTTGGTTTGACAATAAGGTATTAATTGATTGAAAATTTCTGGTGAATAGGTAGTAGATGAAAATAAAAATCCTCTTTCTAAAATAGCTTTTTACTAAAACATCAAGTTATTCATAACCTTCAATTTAAAAATACCAATATGTCAAATAAATGATTGTGTGAAATAAATAGGTTTGAAAGTTTATAGCATACTGTTTCCCAAACTGTGGTACTCATAGCCACAGGGGTAGGCAAAGAATTTCAGAAGGTACATAACGTACTAATGAGTTTGATTAGTCATAAATATTTTTTGATGATAATAAGTTTCAAACAAACTAGCTCAGATATTTATACAATTTCACAAACTCTTATAGGGTTTACTTTCCACTTGCAATGGTTTTGTTTGGCTTGGCATTGTTAAAATTTAAAACGACCGTTTATGTTTCACACTATAGCAGGTATTTATGTTATTTTTATTCGTTCTCATTTTAAGAAAAAGTATTGTAATGGCGAAAAAATCTACCTCGAGATTATGCTAAATATTTAAGTTTTATTTGCACCCAAACACAAAGAGTTGGTACGTTTTTCAATGTTTGCTCTACCCCCATGTCTGTCTGTCTGTCTTTGGCCACGGATCTAAAAAGATTATATGTACATTATTCAAACTTGATAAAAAGATTTTATAGGGCTATACCTGAGGACGTTTTTTAGATTTTGACTTTAGCCCTAAAACAAGGATAGTTTACTGATGAGTGATATTTTTACTATCCTTGTTTTTCGAAAATGGCTCTAGGATTTGGTTTCAAATGGGTATATTGAGAGTGTTTGACAGGACTAATAACATAATATACTAGTTTGTCGGGTTAGCATTTATTTGAGGGTAGATTATTTTGACTTTTTTTTTTACTATTTTAAGAATGGCTCAATTGATTTAGTTCCAAAATGTTATCTTAGTAGTGTATGACATGACATTACACTGTATACGTGCTATTAGGGTAAAATTCATTTAAGTTAGTTTTAAGATGACTGATTTGCCAAAATTTTTAAATATTTAAGAAATGGCTAACGATTTGGTTCAAAATGGGTAGCCGATTTGGTAGGTTTTTTAGAATATTAATAATTGTATTCAAAATTTTTCATACAAACATTGATTTACCAACTAGGGTTTTTTGAAAAATTTTATTTCTACTTTCTCATATCAAGAGAAAGTAATGTAATCATTAAAATTTTTTACTTAAATATTATGATAAATCTTTACTTTTTATATTTGTCCAACACAAAAAAAATATTGGATTCTACAATTCTATATGTCCTCTTGTCTGTATGTCTGTATGTGTATCTGTTTGTCTGCATGCCTGACTGTCCCTGGCGATGGATCCAAAACGTATATATGGATTATGTTCAAACTTGATATTTATATTATACAAGGCTACATCTCAGAAAGTGTTTTTGTATTTTTACTTCAGCCCTGAAATTAAGGGTACTGATGAATGCTTTTTTTCTTTTTCCAAGTTTTTAGAAAATGACTAACAATTTTGTTCAAAATTTATGTTTAGAAGGTGGGTGATCTCTCAAATAACAATCTATAGTTAAGTTTTGGGTAAAAATTCGTTAAAGTATTGTTTACTGACGAATGATTTTTGATAATTCGAAGGATTTATAAAATAGCTTTAACGATTTTGTTTAAAATCTATATGGGGAGTATTTGACATGATAAACGAATTTTTACCCTGAAAAATTAATATACACTTTCATCTAAGGGTAATTTATTGATAACTGTTCTTTTTAATGGTCTATTTTAATAAATGGGTCTAGAGATTTGGTTCTAAATATGTATCTACTAAGTTCTAAGTTTCATACATTTTTATATATACTTTTTTATAAAATAAATATTTCATAAAAGTTTAATGTTGACTTATTTTGGTAAAGTTTGATTTTAAAAAAAAAGCTCTAAAGATTTTGTTTGAAATCGGTGTCCAAGAACTATATTTTTACATGATCGATATTAATGCATCTTTATTTTTCCAAAATAAATTAATTTAAGGGTAGTTTACTTATGACAAATTACAGAAAATTCAAAATTGTATGAAATTGGAATTGAAGTTTGAGTTCAAAATTGATATTTGGGAATAGTTTTTCTTGCTTATTAAGTTTTTATTTTTACAAACTACAAATCATTTTAATGTAGATTACAAATAACTTATTTTTGAAAATTTGATATTTGTTAAAAATATTTGAACAATTTGGTTTAAAATATATAAATAATGAGTGTTTTTATTTTGTGATTAACAAGATTATGTGTTTGTTTTTACGAGAAAAACTTACTTAAGGGCTATTTACTGAAAAACTATTTTTGAATTTTTTTCAAAGCTGCAAATATGAGAAATATTGTGTGATTGCGTCGTACAATAATGTATTTTATGAATATATACACATGATATGTTATTAATCTACGGCCCTGAAACGAATACGCAACAGCCGAAAGTTTGGGAAATATTTCTAAGTCATATAAAAAGGTGTATGAGAAGGTTTGTCAAGAATGTCTATTATTAGGCCTATTATTGTAGTTTCTACAAGTGCTTAGCACACAAAAGATAAATGTCTCTCCCAGCGTTTGTAATAAACTCTCAGACACTTTTATATCACCTGCTTTCGCTCCATGGGCAGAATAAATTTTGACCCAAATGGGAGATAAGCGTCACTACTTGCCCATTAAATTTCCCTTTAATGTTATGATGTCACAGTCTGATTATATATCCTGTCGTGAAGCGGTACACACATTTACAGAATAAACCTTTGAAAGAACAAATCTATTCAAATTTCGCTTGTTGAAAATGTAGAACTGCTTCTAAAGTCACAAGCAAGCTATTTTTGCTGCGAGCTCTCGTTCGTTCTACGATGTGATGGGCTATCACTCCCTAACGAGTATGATTGTCTTCCACGGATATCATTAGCTGAGATTGTGGGTTCTTAGGTCACTGTAAATACCAAACCTGGAGTTACAGACTCTCCCACATTGTTGGCATACGTTGTCTAAGTTAACCGTTGGTCGTTAAGGGTTTACTCTCCTATGATTTATTCTCTCTTTACTGGGATTACGCTTGTCAGATTGGCGTCTTCGTTGTTGTAGCGCAAAGGGTAGTTGGCCTTCGTAGACAAGCCAATGCCATGCCGGGCGATTGGCTGCTGTGGCCTCCCAGTTGTCGATGTTGATTAGGCACTCCTTCATGTTGGACTTAAGAACGTCCTTGTACCGTTTGTGCTGTCCCCCCAGGTTTCTTTGGCCATCCTTCAGCTGTGAATACATAATCTGATTTGGGAGTCGAGTTTCAGGCATTCGAACAACGTGACCTGTCCATCGAAGTTGATGCTTGATGGTCAACGCTTAAATACTGCTAGTATTGGCCTCTTCTAAGACACTGATGTTAGTAGGTCGGTCTTTCCGGTTCACTCTGAGGATTCTCCTAAGACAACGCTGATGGTACCTCTCCAGGTATTTTAGGTCCCTTCTGTAGGTGGTCCAAGCTTCGCACCCATACATAAGCATTGGTATTATGATAGTTTAGTACACGTACAGTTTGGTCTGAGTTCTGATATTATGGCTGTCTCTCGCTCTTTCTTGCAACCATCCAAAAGCTGTTCTAGCACATTTTAGGTGGTGTTGGATTTCACAATCAATATTTGAATTTGTCGATAGGAGACTGCCAAGATAAGGAAAGTGTTGGATTTTTGCAAGACCTCCCCATTGATTATGATGGCAGGAGCTGCAACGTTGGAATTGAGTGCAGGTTGATACAGAATCTTAGTCTTTCCGATATTAATGCCCATACTAATTAACTTATATGCATCATTAAATGTATTCAAAATAGCCTGGAGGTCCTCCTCTGAGTTGGCCAAAACAATGTTGTCATCCGCCTACTGGAGTTCTAAAACTGACGTTGTAGATCTTGGTCTTCGCTCGTAGTCTTCTAAGGTTGATTAAGCCACCATCCGTCCTGTACACTATTTCTATACTAGGTGGCAGTTTCCCATCTATAAGGTAAATTATAATTCTAACAAATATTGAGAATAGAGTGGGGGCAATTCCACATCCCTGTTTGACACCCGTTATGATCTCAAAGGGTTTTCTACGATTATAATTTAGTAATGATTGAATAGAGCCTCAGTTTTGTTTCACTTACTATTGGGTGTATAATATGTGTCATCCCATTATGCATTAAACAGTGAAATATATTAACAGCGGATACCTTACGGGATCAAAATAATGTCCGCTACTTGGAAAAAAAAACTATTATTTTTAAAATAAATATTGTTTGAACAGAGTTTAATCTATATGAACCTATATACTGTGGATGTTAATTACAAAAATCTAATTCTAATGTGGTGCAGTATTTTATACAGAAATGAATACATGTTGAACATAGCTTACTGTACAAATTTTATAAGACACAGAACAATATGCAAATAGAATTAAATGTTAACAGTTGGCCTTGTATACTGGATATGTGCACACAAGCACAGACTAAACTGCTGGGGCAAATCCCACTGATGACTCGGAAGAAGGGGGAGGAAAGACTTTGAAATGCCGTAGTCAATTCTATGTAGGCCGTTTTAGAAACTTTCCCTATGGGGGCAAAGGCGGGACTTTTCACATTTCACGTAAGGCAATGGCGTTCCTGATATTCCTACAGTAAAATACTGTATGTGAATTGGTGCCTTCAATTTTTGTCCAGTATTTAGATATTATTATCCATTGATAAGCGTCTTTATCAGTGTTCATTATTGAGCAAGTCCGTTATTGGAAAGTTGTTTCACGTAAGAGACCATGTTATTTTATCGGTAAGTTTTAAGATGACTTCTATAAATAAAAATCCGCTATTCAGAGGTGTCCGTTTAGGGCGATCTCACTGTAGTTGAATCAACATAAGAGATTATATATACATTGAACATTCCTAAGTAATTAAGAAGATTGTGTAAGGCCAACTCACCTGGTCCTTTAAACCGATTGTAGGGAGCAAACCCGGTATGTCCCCCATACAAAAAGTTGCGGTAAGATAGCAGAGCCTCATACGGGTTTCTTATGAGAAGCACCCCTCGGCCCCGAAACAACTTCACTTCTGCCGTTCGCTGGTAGACGTTGTGTGGGACGCTACCTTCCAAGGCAAAACCGTGTGTCTTCTGGACAACTGTGCACCCGCAGTCTGGTGGGTCAGCCTCACCATAGAAACCTTAGACACACGAGCATGTGGTATAGCAACACAGTCACAAGATTATCCTTTTTTATGTTAAAATGAAACATTGAAAACCTGACATTGATCATAAGCTTCTATAGTTATATTAAAGCTATCAAAGGTTAAGACTATAGAAAGCAACACTATCTGTCAAAGTGATATGATAAGCTCATGTATTGGCATGCACACATGTAAATATATTTGATAACTATAGGAATGTAATATAAGTTTATTCCTGTGGAAATTTGATTCTATTCAAACGAGAGTTGGGCTATAACTAAAGGGTGGTTAAGAGAGAATATATAAATTTGTATATATGAAATGAAAATGCTTATGGTAATATTAAGGATAAAAATACTAAATTTTAACTCGTGGCGTAACTAAGTCATTCTGAAACATGTGAAACTTCGTATTGTATTATAATAACATGAGAAGAGACTAGTTACAGCTCAAGATAGAGCAAATTAGTCTCAAAGAAAATACTTGGTGAAGTACTTAGGTGCATAATTACGATTTGTTGCACACACCTTGTATACCTATATCTATGTACGGTTTCAAAGGAGACTCAAACATAAAGAGAGAACATAAATTTAGACACCAGACGGTGTAATTAGGATATTCTAATGTAACTGCAAATGTAACTTTATGTCACAAATGTAATTTATTTATTTACTACAAAGCATAAACATTTTCACTCTTGCGTGAAATAAATCATTAAGATGACCCTTGAGATGACCGATTAATTGGTATATTAGTGTCATAAGGAATCTGTTGAGAAAGCATCACCCAATTCTTAGACATATTGGATGTTAAAAACTAAATCTATTGGAATAAATGGTTACACTCCATCAGAATGTAAACTGGCGCCATTGTGCTGTGGTTAGTGCACCTGGCTATGAGCCTAAAGGTTCGATTCTCGGCTGGTACCTTGAGTATTTTTCCCGGAAAGTCACCAGCGTCTGGTCAAATAGGCTTAAGCTAGGATTAAGAGTTTCCATTGGTTCCACACCCCCATACTCACTATCACCATTAACTCATATCATCGGGACATGGAAAAAGCCTCCACGGAAAGGATGTACGAGTATTACATTCGGGCGTCCCCTGGGCAATGGTATATAAGTACTTGTTAATCTTTCCACAAACTGGGCTACGAGTGAAGTAGCCTAGACGCGCTAAATGTATATATATCAGACTAATGTACTTATATTACCATTCTAGGAGCAAGAAAACACACATACCTCCCCTCTCTGGTATTTCTTACTCCCCGAGGAAAAGACGTGCAGATGGTTGAGCAACTTTTTATTTAATATATCTAGATTGACACTATAAATAGTACTATAGACAACGTTCGTAGCGCAGTGTCAATACACCAATAATACGCGTGTATTTTTTTTTTATAAAATACCAGATAAATACCTATTAAGACTTTACAACGGTAACAAATGTATATACGTGTGGCTCATGTATTAAATAGGGAGAGTTCTTTACATATGTTTATAGTTAATTTTAGAGAATAAAATAAACTATAGGTGATATAATAAATCCTTGCACAGACGGAGTTTCAGCATATTTAATAATATAGATAGTAAAAGTTAGTAAAAAGAAGAAAAGGACATTTCTGATTATATTCCAATTCGTCAAGATATATCAAATAGTTTATTGCTCTCTCTTCACCCACCCTCCTCTCCTAGAGCATCAGCTATCACCATGTGGACACCTCTAAATATTTCCTTCTTAAGGTTGGGTGCTAGTGAGCGCGAATTTAGTGCGCTAATTTTGCAGTTTTTATAGCATAAACATTTTTTGAACAAAATAAATCAAATTTTTCTTCTATAGAAACATAGAGTTTAGTTTTCTGAACGTGCTAATCTCAACAGTTTTTGAATATCTGGCATGAGCATAGCGGCATTTGGTGAAAAAACTTTTTAAATTTAGAGAAAAAGTTGTCATTAATTTCCAGGACACATCTGACAGATATTCAAGGACTGTTGAGATTAGCACGTTCAGAAAACTAAACTCTGTTTCTATAGAAGAAATATTTGATTTATTTTGTTCAAAAATGTTTATACTATAAAAACTTCAAAAATACTTCACTAAACTCACGCTCACTAGCACTCCATCTTAAGCACCATCCTTCGACAATCCTAACTAGTATATAAGACCAATTTTGGAAACGTACACTCTCTTACCCCATTGATACCCGCTTCGGTGGCGTAGTTGGCTAACGCGCCAGTCGTGTTGAGTCAGACCACCGAGGCCGGGGAGATCGAGGTTCGAATCTTGGTCGGGTGAACTGGGGGTGGTTTTTCCTAAATGGTTTTCCACTCTCCCTCCACGCAAATTCAGGTTCACTTCCTCTAAATTCAACCTTCCCATTTCCTCATCCATTAGTGTAATTAGTACTTAAGCGTATAACCCGAACGGGTAGTAAGACGCGGTGCTAAAATTATCTTACCTCATTTACCTGAACGAGTAGATGATGACACATAGCATCCTGACCTTTAGGTAGGATGGGAAGGCAGAGTAAGAATATTAAGGCTTCACAAGACTGATTTTCTAGAATTTCCTGGAATAATCTCTGCTTTGAATGTAACCTTAGTTTCTCCCCAAACCCTTTCATTCGAATACACATTTCTATCGCATACAACAACCCCAAACGTTTGATACTCATTCGTTACAAAATAAATAGTTCTCTTGTCACAAACACCAGGTGCCAACACTCATCAGAGTTTGGTTCCTCTTTACTACCTAGACAGAGGAGGATCACAAAGTTAACTCTGGACCTATCTAGGACACATTCTAGGATCTTTTGTGATTTAGCGTTTAGACGGGAGATTAATTGTTATGCGAACACTTTTCAAGGGCTTAAGGAATCGAAAAATACTTATCACATAGTATTAGAAAATGAAATAATTTCAATATTTGCATCTTATATGTTTTGAGTTGTTTCAAATAAAACCATACAAATTTATGGATTACAAATTATCTGTAGGAATTTCATTTTTAGATATAATTTCATTTCTATTAAAATCTGAAGATAATTTATTGGCTTCTTATTGTTATATTAATTAAATGAGGAAGCTAGTTTTAATCAATTTTATGACTTCTTTTTGTATTCGCAATTTAACCATAATTGAGTGGATAGTAAAAAATACGATGACTTTATTACAATGGATGGAATATATTTGGAATTGGAGCGCTCATTATATAGACTAACAATGATCAAGTAAAATATATCGTAATTGGTTAGCCTTTATTAAGACCCTTCGGTTAGTATAATAAATATTAATAATGAATTTATCACAGTTCATTAGTAGTAGCTAGTTACCTTTAATCATAATCCTGCGATCAATGTAAACGCTCCCAGTGAACACGCCCGAAGATGCCTCAAGAAGGTAGCGCAGCCAAGTGTTTCCGCTGCCAGGGAAAGACACTAAGGCTGTCATCGGGAGTGACTTCTGGCGGGCGAAGTGGACGTGGTAGCGATGACACAGTGGGGAATGGGGCCATGGAATATACCTTCTGCGGTTACGATCCGCCTCAACACCTAAATTGATTCCTGCGAAAAAAATTTCACTCAAATCAGTATGATTTGCCATGCTATTTAAAGTCAGGTGTTCCAGTGCCAGTTTCTATACAAGAGACATCAAGAACTGCACCTAAATAATCCCAAAAAGGATTAAAACATCGAAATATAAAACCATCCTTGAGTTTAAGCCAGGGGTCTCCAAACTTTTTGCTATGTGAGCCACATAATATATTTTACACATTTTTGCGAGCCAAAGTAATGATCACCTGTTCTTCAAGTAACATTATTTTGCCTTGAATGCCTTGACATGCGCGAATAGATCACAAATCAAATTTGTTTCAGCTTGCAAATTTAGACTCAAGTCATATGGACGGTCACGTCTGTAAAAAATGCAACTTTCCAAAGCCAGTCAGTGTTTGATCAAAGTGATCGAGGTTGATTCTTTTCTGTGAAAAATGAATCAATTTATATGTAATACATTATATTTATAGTAATTAGTCAATATAATTACTAATTTTTCTAAATTAGGTAACATCTTTTGGGACTTTCCTTTTATAACCCTCTTCCAGGAGACTTGGAACTACCTAAAAATCGTCACAGTCAAGCCGTTCTGTTGTAGGTATAAGGAATGGTTCCTGCGACTGAAAATGAGAGTTTGCAATTCAGACAGCACTCTGACTTGGTGTTATGGGGGGAAGCACGCGTGTGGATAGGAACTGGACATGTCAAATAAACTGTGTGGTTAATAAATAACGAAGAGAAACAATTAATTTGTTTTTTAAAACATCTTGGAAAGGGCCGGAAGTAATATTGTGGCGGTCCGGATGTGGCCCGCTGGCCGTAGTTTGGAGATCCCTGGTTTAGGCTATGATGAGCCAAGCTAGATGCTTCAGCGTGAGTCAAATTTTTAGCCGCTAGACTGTTAAAATGGTTTAATTCTAATTTCATAATGTTTAGGGTCATAATAAATTGTTGAACATATTTTTACAAATTTTAAAGAACAGCTAATATCTTAAATAATAAGCGTTATGTAAAATGAGAAATTGATTTGTGAGACTTATCTTATTTTTTCATATATTTAGGAAACAAGTTTTATGGTTAAATCAAATGGTAATTTCACCAAAGGTCCAGAACAGACAGATTGTTAATTCCTGCGTCATTCTAATACAATTACCGGTATTTCCTTCCGTATCTTTCGGCTATATTTAATTACTGCTACTTTCTACCTCTAATAGAAAAAGCCGGTTTTATGTTAATTGTAGCAAAAGGATATGAGAGTATTAATTTATATATTTTGAGAAGCTAGCTCTGATATTAAACGTTTATTTTCAGAAGATAAGTAAAAGGTAAATATTTTTCAGGATAGATAACTTTAATTGGTAAGTTTTGGACATTTCATGAAATAAATATCACGTTTTAATCACTCTAAAAGTAACATCGTAAAAATATTTTTTTTTCAGCTGTATTTGTTGTTCAAAATTTAGCTCCGAGAAAATATTTCCAAGTTCACTCACTATTTGAATCTTTATCCTTGATAATGTCATAAGCAATTATTTATTTAATACATTTGAAGTACACCTCAGAGTATGTATGATAGTCCTTTTTCGTTTCTTAAATAAAACAAAACTGTGTCGTTTTTCATCATTTGTCTGGCCGGAGGGCTCGTTGTGCTGACTACATGACACCCTCTATTATAAAATGTTGGCGTTATCATCGCTAAAGGTGTCGGCCACTAGGTTGGTATAGCTCTCTTGTGGACTCACACCATAGAGTTTTAATAAATACCAGGAAATTGTTTATATCTTTGATACCATGCTGAGTCCAAGCTTCATCACCACCAAAATTTGAGAAATTATTTACTCTAAAACAGGATAGCCTATATTATTCTCACTATCAGACTAATTTGCATTAAAATATGTAGTCTGAATATTATGTGTTTGAGTAAAACCAATATTTTTTTTTTTTTACTGGGCATTAAATTAAATAAGTGGCTGTTTTAACAAGTAGCTAACCGTATTCATTCTTACAAATATAATTTTCTGTAACTAAATATAAAACAAAAATAATATAATAATACAAATTAAACAAACCGCAATTAAATATCTTGCACACTACAAAATAAATTAGACACCAAACAAATCTGATCATGGTGAAAATATGTTTTCAATGTTTATCTTAGACAACAAAATGTGGAGAAATCGGGGCTTTACCAAACTGACCTCATCATAATATATATAATTCTTCTGTACGTGTGTATGTCACTAAACTCCTCCTAAACGGTTGGACCGATTTTGATGAAATTTTTTGTGTGTGTTTGAGTGGCTCCGTGAATGGTTTAGATTCACAATTGGACCCGGTAGGGGGTGCTGCAATCAGGTTCTAGGATCTATTTTTTATTTTTTAGGGAATTT
>CABFWB010000818.1:0-28246 GCA_902151455.1 Timema bartmani
CCGGAAACTGAGCCCGAAATAGGCAATATTTTTGCGCTTTATTCAGCCCTTCCAATCCATCTTTACTCCCTCTTAACTATTTGGTATTTTATACTGTAAATTGAAAAATGACACCTGGACACGGGAATCGAACCCGGGACCTTTGGCCTTAGGTTCAGTTCCCGTGTCCAGGTGTCAATTTTCAATTTACAGAATATGATATCTAGATGGAGAATTCCTCACTAAAAGCTTCGGCTATTTGTTTCTTATTTGGTATTTCCTGAGTTTTTAATTTTTATTTTATAACTTTCTTATCCTCTTCTTATCTTCTGACAGATGATTTTTAACATCTGTAAAATAAAAACTTTTGATTTATTGATATTGATGGAAGGGGATATAAACAAGTGCTATGAGATGCTGAGAACAACAATCAAGCAAGTTACAAAAAGAAAGTTTGTTCAAGAAATGAACACGTTAAACATGAATTTGAAATCCCAAAATAGTACAGACTATTGCTTCATGGCTCGCTGCACCGGCTGGTAAGAGCACTTGGCTGATTTCTCTCCAAGTGAGTGGGGAGTGTGGATTCTGAATACGTACAGTCTAATTTTAATAGGAAGGGCCATCTAGAAAACATAAACATGGATTTTTAAGGGCAATCTTAACAATAGTTTACTTTTATTTTATAGGTATTGATAAGCTTTATTGAAAGTGACGGCTGCATACCGGTATCACACGAATTGAAAGTAGATCTAGTAGCTTATCTAGCTTTCAGAAAAGTTTTTTCTATAAAAATTGGACTAAATTTACCTTTTTTTTTCTCAGTCTATCATATGGTCCATTTATATTTGATAAACTTGGTGCAGTGGCCAGTGTGTGGATAAAAAGAGCCCTATCTACAGAGTCAGACGAATGCGCGCTGATTACTCACCTAATCTTACCAATTTTTAATACATATGACGGGGAGATTGGAGTTCAAATACCAGTTGGGTGTGTACTGAGGGAGGTATTTTCTAATTGATTTTCCACTCTGCCACCAAATAAATTCTGGTACATTCCTCTAAATTAAACCTTCCTCGTCTTTTATGACATTCGCGTAATTAGTTCATATGCGAAGAGTCCAAACAAGTATTGAGGATAAAAAAACAACACAATGATGGATGTTTTGACAACCAGCCTCTGACGGACGAACAGTAGATTCAGGGAGGAGATTGAGGTACGAGGGGGTTGTTTGAACCCAATACAGTGGAGGAAGGGGCTCACTCCCCTATTCTACCTCTCCCAACCCATTCAAAAACTACCCTCCCTCCCACCTAGCACCGCAGCCATAGGCTACACCAACACTCGCCAAAGTACTTTACTTTATATCCTTCCCCCCTTTACCCAACTGACGTCAAAAGTAGAGTCCACGTCTGTTAGACTCTGCGCGTAAAGGTATCAAATTACCGCGGAATGGGGATAACATTTTATTGCAGGTAGCGTAGAGATTTAACTCATTCGCGTGGAATGCGATCAAAAGGACTATTTTCTTTTCATGTACGTGCGCGTGTGGTTTAAAGGTAGTCTTTAACTAATAATATCAAATTTAACTAATACATTCGATGTGTGGTTTAACTAGGAAAGAGCTGAAAATAAAAGCAACATAACTTTGTATACTTTGATACATGCAATAATATTATTATAATTACCTTTACACAACTATTACACATTTTCATAGTCAAAGGAAAAAGAGAAATTATATTTAACGATACACTCAAATAAGTTATTCATATTATGAATATATATATATATATAATATTCATATTATGAACATTGAATTTATTTATTTATTTATTTTGCACCGCGTCTTACTACCTGTTCGGGTTATACGCTTAAGTACGAATTATACTAATGGGTTAGGAATAGGGAAGGTTAAGTTTAGAGGGAGTGAACCCGCATTTTCGTGGAGGGAGAGTGGGGAAAACAATATAGGAAAAACCACTTCCTGTTCATCCGACCAAGATTCGAATCTCGACTACCCTGTCCTCGGCAGTCTAGAACACCATGAAACTAGCTCGTTAGCTAACTACCAAAATTAAATGACTTAAAAGAATCCTCAAGAATTTAAAAACCAGTGGCATTTCGCCCTCACTCCACGGGAATGTGAGGCGTAGATAAAAAAAAAGCGTGTAAACATCAAACTGTTGATCAGGTTGTATTTTTTATTAGAAATTATGTAGAAGAATCAGCCTTGTCTGTGACTGACCACATGACTTCACATTATAATAGTGTTAAGTTACTCCCTTAATCAGATACAAATAATGGTATTTACAAAAAATACAAGGATGCATGCACGGTTAGCAATAAACCAGTGTTGGAAGAGCTATGTTCTTATAAATCTGGTGTATCTTCTGCTACAATATAGTAATAATGAAACCAAAGAGTGACTTATGTGCGTAGTGTCAAAAAACTATACTTCACACTTCAAGCTTCTTGTTGCAGATGAAGATGAAAAGGCTAAGTTCTTCAGACATTTGCAGACAGACAGAACATTTTCAACGTGTTGACAGTGAACGAGCAGCTACAAATCTGTTAAAAATAGTACTAAAGTCGATTTTGGTCCAAATAAATTTCATGGTAGAAAAGATAGAACATTTGTTCCAAACTCTTATGAAAGAGACATTCATTATTCATTCAACTTTGCTCAGAAAATCCATATTCTGTTTACTTCTTACTACCAGGACCCCTAATTGTGAAACTTGCGAAAATACTCACTAGCGAGCAAACTCGCAATTTATGAACTCGCAAATCGCTAGCTGTACCAAATCAGAGCTAATTTTGAAAGGTTTCTACTGTCGTGCGAGTCGGTGTGGCGTTGTTTCGCTTGCGAATGAGTTTTCAATCTGAACAACACTGTAAAACCATGACGTGCCAAAGTATTGAGGCGATGAGATGCCACAACGCACCATTGTAGAAGATACGTAACTGAAAGTAAAACATTAGTATTGTATTGAGTGCATCATGTAAAACGATTTGTTTCATTTTATTAGGAAATCATCTTCCAATTATATGCATCTAAGCTTGTTGTCTCAAAATTTTCTCAGGTTATACAAGTAGAAGTTAAACCGTCCTCTTAATCAATATCCACTTTAGCACACTTGGTAGCGTGCTTGTCTGAAACTCAAAAATGTTCATGGGATCGAGTCCACCCCAATTATAATTTTTTTTGTCTGAATTTAAATCACTTGTTAATAATTAGAATTCACTAATATATTATTTTATTTTCGTAATTATATTTAAAACCTAAATATGCCCTAAAGGTTTTTACTATGCGAATAATAATTAGCTTTCTAAGCCTTATTTTTAAATGTGTACATTTTTATGTCATAAAACCCATTAATTTAATTTTTAAATAAACACCTACACTCAAAATTTCAAAATTAATGTACCGTTTTTAATTTACTACCTTGTAAAATTACTTTTAAGGAATATTATGGTAGTATAGTAATTTCACCCAAACAAATATTTTTATTGAAGGATTGAATAAAATGTACTAAGCAATAATATATTTATCTTCTGTAAACTTATTTAGTATAACAGTAGGTTTATTTAAACAAAATCACTCTCAGAAAGCTGGAACCAAGGAGAGGGACGGCATCCATTTTGATATTTTATGCTCTACTCGACAGACAAGGCCTGTCTCGCACGGTGTGAGGCTCGCTATTCGCTCGTGTGACGTCAGTTTTCACAGCGCAGAGTATTCAAAATTAGGGGTTTGCGAGATTGTGTGCGAGATGAGAGAAATACGCTAACTAATCGCTACTCGCACGTTTCAAAATTAGGGGTCCAGGACCGATATACCTTCAAACTCTTTTTAAAAATGCTCTATTTGGTATTATGAATGATAGGCTCGAAATTTAATAATATTTCATAATACCATAATTATGTCAGATATCTAAAGGATCTAATTCAATTGCCAATATAACAAGAAAAAGACACGACGGATTTAAATAAAGCCCCAATGGCAAAAATTAGCCGGGCTAAGGAAAACATAAAGATAAGAGATATCTGAATGGCCGGCAAAATGGTAATTGTGGAAACAAGAGTCCTCAATCGATACTGAGAAGATCATGAGTGACAAGGGGGGTTAAAGATGACTTAAATTGTGAAAAGCTATGTAAGAGAAGGCCTTTGCTCGCGTTCTTTGACATACCAATTGGAATGTCAAATGACCAAGTGAAGGAAGCTTTTTATTAGCAAAACATGGAAGACAAAATCAAGAAAGTAGAGTAAATGAAGGGGAGATAGTCCTCAAGTTCAGGAGCAGGGTCAAAAACAAGGCGGTGACCAACCACGTGGCTGAGTTCTCTCCAAGAGTGAGGAATATATTGTTAAGAAACAGAGTGTAGGCTATTTCAGGTTCTCTTCAGTTTCGGTCAAGGACTACCTAGCGGTCACTCGATGTCATAGATGTAGGCACCTAGGGCATATCAGCAGGTTCTGCCTTAAGCAGAACTCGGTGGTGTGGAAAATGCGGCGAGGAAGATCATGATTTGAAAATTTCAAAGCCAAGAAGGTTATATGCACAATCTGCGTCAGCGTAAAAAGGAAACGAAATAATGATACTTGCTAGGAAGAATCGGCGGGTCTGCTCCTGGAGACGATGCTTCCTGATGATACTCAAGAAGACGAAGACTCATAGCACGAGTAAACAAGAATACTAATGACTGACCTTATGTAGACTAGTATGCATGATAAATACCTGTGGGAAGCTACAAGAAAAGATCCTTGGTGCAAGACTACGAGTACAAAAACACCACAAGGTGGTAGGAATTCACAAGAGGCAGTATGGCTTCAGGCAGAGAAGGTCCACAGACGAAAGGATAGCAATAGCTATGAACATACTAGACAACTCAGGAGCTAAGTACACGGTCGGAATATTCGTTAACATCTAAGGTGCGTTCGAAAACCTGTGGTGGCCAACACTGTTTAAAAGGCTAAAAGAAATCAGATGAGTGTTAAGTGTACAACAGCTTCCTAGAGTATTTCAAGGACAAGTACTCCACTATGAGATGTCTGGGAGTATCCCTTAGCAAGAAACTGACCAAAGTCTACCCCCAAGGGTCGGTAAATGGGCCAAAATTATGGGAAGTTGGTCTAGAGCCTGGGTTGCTGTAAATGGAAGCACTCCCGGGAACAGTGGAACTGGTGACCTCAGCAGACGACTTGCTAATAGTAGTTGAAGGGCAATCAAAACTACAGCTAAAAACAAAGGCAAACCAGGTACTATCGGGTCTATATACCTCGTGCACCAGCAAAGACCACCTGCATTCTGTTAAAGGGACACTCCTTAAGAATCCTTCCCTGAAGATTGGCCCTCAGATAATCTGGTGGCGTGAAACCATCAGATACCAGAAAAAAAATATTTCCAGGCCCATATGGAGCAAGTAAGTGGGAAAGAAAAACGTGTGATTATTAAAATATTCAGCATATAGCAGAGGAGGTTATATCACCCTATTCATACTATCAAGAGGTATTACGAGGCTTTACTTGTCTCCACTGTGGGCTATGGGGTGAGCGTGTGGGCGTAGCGTCTGATAAACGTACTATTAGCTAAGTTGCTGAAGAGGCTTCAGAGGGGTATTCATTCTTCTGAGGCTATCCGGCACATCTTCAACGACATCCACCGACCTATAATAGGTATACATAGTCCCACTGGATCTGGAGGCCAGACGGAGAGGCGTAATGTACAGGCTAAAGAAACGAGACTAACACCGAGTAGAAACTGACTAGAGTCGAAGGGACGACATCAGTGGGGATAAGAATAAGCCTGCAAAAAGGGTGGCAAGACAACTGGGTAGGAAGCAAACATGGTAGGCGAACCTTTTATATGTTACCGAGCGCACAAAAACGTATGAGACTCCAACACCTACAACCTACCCAGGGACTTGTGCACTATATAACAGGGCCTGGGCCGTACAAAGCGCTTCTTCATGACCGAGAACTGACGGAGACGAGAAATTGCGACTGCGGAGAGGAGTCAGCAACTGAGTACGTTGTCTTGGACTAGGGTAACACGCAACACCTGAGGAACCAGCAGCAAGCCATACTTCAGGGACGCCGTATCTACGACATCCTGAGTGACGGCGTCTTACGGAAACTCCTCGAAGAAGTCACAACAATAATCTCGGTCAAGGAACGTGACGATTACATTGACAAACTCAAAGAATAAATACAGAAAGAGAAGAAGAGACGATGGGGCAGAGAAGGACAACAATACAGACGAAGACAATGAATGAGAGGACAGACGATACGTAGATAACAAAGGACCCTGGGAAGATTGAAAGGACATACGACCTGAGACTTAGCATAGTAACTATGGGATGCCGGAGTAACAAAAGTATCTCTTTCTCTCTTTCTATCTCTAGGTATCCTGAAGAGGCCTGCTGAGGACCAAGGTAGAAATCCGGGATTCCATAGACAGCAATGTCTCTAACGGAAGGAGCCTGGCTCTGATAAAGCGGCAGGCAAACAATAACAACAAGCAAGAGGAAGATGGCTTTATCGACTAAGGAGTTCCATGGCCTCGGGGCACTTGGCAACTAGTGTGATCCGAGGTCAGCACCGGCAGGCGACCAGGCCATCAAATGCCTGAGGGCTGGCTGTCATATAGTCAGTCACCCAGTTCGTCCAATAGCAGTGACACCATAAAATCAAAAGCATCCCATAGGTATGAAGAAAAACGCGTGACATCGAACATGTAAATGCAATAAACAGCATCAGTATTAAATTAGATATGTTAGTTAGATAATTAGTTTAGGTTAGTAACATGAACCCGACTCCTATGAAATTAGATAATAATAAATGAGATAGGAAACCAAGTATAGAAGAAAATAAACTAGAAGTAGAATAATAGGACTAGACTTTTAAGTATTAAGATGTCTAGTCAATGTATATAAAGGAAATAAAAAATTTAAATCACATAAAAGGTTTTTCTTTCTACTTAACCCTACCCCATTCCTCCTGCCCTATCTTTAGCCTTTTGTGTTTATTAGGAGTGGTTTTTATACCTTCTTGGCGAATTTTATTTCTAACACACAGAAAATTAGTTGTTTCTAAATCCCATCCAAATAACTTCTACTTACTAATTTTGAGTATGGTTATCTGGAGATGTCCTTCTGCCTGTTCGCTAAATCTATATTTTCTAGCACATCTTAATTTTTTTTTGTTTCTTTGGTGTTTAAACCCCTCCCTCCCCCTTCTCCTGTCTACCAAGGTCCCAAACAAACTTCATTTTCAGCCTTTAATACTTATTTGGAGTGGTTTTTTTTATCTGCATACCGAATTTAAGTTTCCTACCACACCTGGAAGTACATAGCTGTTTACTATTAGTTTTTAATATTTTGAAACCTATTACCTCTTTTTTATACAATTACCTCTTCATTTTTTTATATGAGCTTATTAATTTTTATATAAGCTTATTAATTAAATTTTAAAGCATGATTAGTAAGGTTTTACGTAGTCAATATATATAATTATAATAAAAGTGTTTATAGACGTATGGAAATGTTTTAGAAAGTTGTCAACACTTATTGTTTTAGGACTATGAACCTATTTTTTTTAGATAGCATAGTTTATCAATTAAAGTTCAACATATTGATAGGTAGGTACAGCATTACCTGGTACAGTCCAATTTAACTAGCTTTATTTTCACGCATTCATACATGTTATGTCTGTGCAGCGGTTACTTTTGTTAGATATTATCAATATCAAAAAAATATCACTAGGCTATCAAAGTTGACCACAAAAAATAAGTTTGTATTTTCTAAAAACACCTTCTTAGAAAACTTTCACTATAATTTAAACACCCGATTAAGTCCCAATCGAACATTTTTCAAACAACAATTTTATGGATTATCCCTTCAAGACAAAATTTAATTTGGTGTGATTAAAAAGGCGTTTTTATAATGATTATTTTTGAGGTTTATTTTATTAAATAACGATAAACTTTTTTCAGTAACCTACAATAAATTTTCTTCTCTCTTTTTTTTAAGGCGCATTTTGATGCGACGCATGTCTCGATAATAAATAGGTATTTAAATGATATGCTCAAAACTGACCAAAACATTTAATATTAAATACTCGCACCCCGGTGCCAATACTTCTAGCTATAGAAATATCTTTTAAACATTCCCTGGGCTCAAAACATGAACTATCAAGATCTGTAGTTTACCTCCTTGAGCAATCGGTCACGGGGATTGGCCGTGTATGCTCGGACCACCAAATGCAGAACCTTTTCGAACGTATGCAAAAAGTGTTAAGTAGCCAACCATAGGTAAGGGTCAATCTTACAGCTATCAAAAGTGACATTTACATAATACATGCATATGCGGCGTAAGAAAACATGAAAGTGTATATAAAAACATTTCGAACTTTAGAATCAGGTTCTTCCCATGGTGACATAGCCATAGAGAAGATATATCACCCCTTCTCCATAATATATGCCCAAAGTTAAACTCGAATTCAACCCCAACTTCTAAAAAAAAATAACACAAGCAGGATGATATATTTTGTTTGAACACGAAATAGTAGACTATACAATATAAAGAACAAAACACTGGCACACAAAACACAGAAAAAAAACACAAAAAACGAGAAAGCTTCTCCTCAACAAAATACATTATTTATAATATGCTTCCCTCAAAAATTGTTTTGTCAGTAATAAACACAACGTAAGTGTAAACTACGAGAAAGTGTACATAGTATCTAGTCCGTGGGCAGACGAAAAATCTTGTGAAAATTGTTTTGATATTTCTCATAAGAAAACTAGTGATGGGTGTGTACTCATAGTTAAAGAATATATTGAAGAAAGATCAGTGGAAATCCAATTAGAACAGGCAAGTTATTTGACAAACACATTAACTTTGCCAAATCAGAAAGAATACAATTCTAACAATGTGTATGTGAGAATACACGTTTGTAACGAGAGGTGTTTTAGACAAAGTACAAATAATTACTGTTCAGAATTCAAGCAAAGGTGTTGTGATTTTGTATCTTGGGAATTTATGTACGCTAATTCATCTCTCAAAAAACAATACGAGGAAAGAAGTCTACAATCAACTAGAGATTTTTGGGACGACTTCGCTAACAAATACTTCAATGATCCGGCCAAAGGTGGTGTTACTGTAATTCAAGACTGTACTGACGAAGAGTGGAAAATCAAAAGCGAACTTGAAGCAATTGAAAAACTGGGAGAAGATTGGGACAAGGAAGTTGATCAGAAAATAGATCAAGGACAAGGCTTCACAGCGTTGAAAATTACTGAAGGACGAATAGAAGAACAATTCAAAGTGAACTATGAGTGGAATTGAGTATCTATCTGACACCGAGGTAAGTAACGATAGTAATCACGAACCTCCTAAGAAAAGAGTAAAATATAATTCTTGTACTAAAGCTATTTTAAATTTTATAAGTATTGTTCGACTATATTTTGAAAATCCATTAGAATTTAAACAATGGACTCAAAAGAGCTTAATATCGGGACTTCTAACATTAACCGAAGAGAGACCAATCTTAACTTCATTGATCGATCTAATGATGGAATGTGTGAAAGGGGAAGACTCTGTAGATGGGAAAGGTATGTGGACAGAATTGGAGAATGTCGTGAAAGATCAACCATAATTTAAATTCTGTAATCCTGTTAAAAAAAAATTTTTAAAGGAAAATATATATACACACTTAACATTTTCATAGTGATTTATTTTTAAATTGTAATTTTTCCAGTTAAAAACTAAACAATATTTTGTCTTAACAAGTGTTGAGTAAAAACCTAGGTCTAATGCAACTATTATTAATTGTGAATCAAGCAGTTTAGGTAAAAAAAAAATGAATACATTCTAAAAGAGTGACTAAAAACGTTCTTAAATAAAAAAAACTCATGTTATGAATTTTAGTAAATACTTACACGGTAAAACATCTAAATATGCAAACTAATATGAATAAATAAAAGGGGGCCACATTCTTATCCATAAGAATAACAAAAAACATTTCTCAACTGAGCCAGTTACCAAAGTTCTCACACAAAGCACTGTTGGACTACAAAAATATTAATTTATCCAACTATTATCTATGATACATATACAAATGGATGCCATCCCAAATAAAAATATCTAAGTAATAGACTTGTCTTATTCAAATAAGTGTGGTGAAGGTTTATTTCTTTCATAATTTGGTAATTAAAGCCACTTTTATCAATATTTTGAACTAAAAATACGTTTTCCTGCCTTAAATCTATTAAGGTAGGCCTATAAATATTTCCCTCAAGTATATGTAGTGTGGTTATATTATTTAATGTCTCGGTTGTGTTGTAAGGTAGCTAGATATAAACTAAAAACGACTGAAATTTCGGGTTTCCGTCACCTTAGCGGAAGATAAGGTTAGTTTAAATGTTACAAATTAATAATATTTTGTATGAAAATTAAATACAACGTGACAGTGATTTACGGTTTTTAACTGTAACTTTTTTTATTACTATTTTCCCCGAAAAATTCCCGGGATAGTATATTTTTTCCCACCCGATTTACGAGAACAACAAATTTCCTGAATCTTTTCCCCAAGTTCGGGATCCCGTACAACACTTAATTTTTTCCCTAAAGATCACGATGGTATAGTTAATTAGGTTTAAGTTAGGTTTGAGTTTCCAACTGACTCTACACTATCATCAATTAATATCAATGCTGGTAAGAGGTGTAGCAACCTCAAAGGTAACGTTCTGTTCTTACAGAGCGGCCGTAAGTCTACATACACGGAGACCGAAATGGATACTTGCAAAGAGTTGAACACAAAAGCTTAGGTCCACTAGCGCCTGATACCATAGTTATTATTAACTACGAAACCCTTTTAGGGCAAGTGAAGAATACATTTTTAGACTAGGACTAAGTGTGAAGCTCGTTTAGTCTGATTTGTTGGTGACGCGGAGCTTAAAGTTCGGAGCCCGGCCGACTGTACCAAGGATTTCCCACTTTCTATCCACGCAAATGCGAGTAGAGTTCCTTTCTATATTACCTTCCTCAACCATATACCATTATTGTGAATAAATGAAGACATCCCGGACGCGTAGTAAGACGCGGGGGGCGGGGGAAATAAACTTGATGAACGTATTTTTTATTTGTTCGCTCCAAATTCTATTACCCATATTTAATTCCAGTATTAGAGTAATGATGAAGAAGAAAGAACTTTGAGAAAACATAACTGCATTTATATGGACGTAAAGTGGGAAACAATTTTGAAAAAACCACCCTTTACACGCAGCCGGGATTCAAGCCCCGACTATCAATCATGCACCAATATGAGGTAGATACGTAGTCCACGTGACCACCAGTGCGGGTAAAAAAAAAGTAACTAACGGAGGATAAACGGATCGAACAAAGGACATTTCACTGATATCTCTAGTGCTCTACCACCCAGTTACAGTCAGATTTATACAGAAAGAAACTTTTTTGACGGTTTTAAAAGTTATTAAAACAATTTTATATTATTTAGGCCTATATGTAAAGTTATGTGATCCTAATGCAGGTGTTTCTTTCTAAAACCTCCAAAAGCTATCTAATGGCCTAGAATACTAGACTAAACATTTGCACACTTAAAGAGTACAGACCACAGGACAGGACCTGGCAGAACCGTATTTTAGATTTTAGATTTAATAAAAACATAATTAATGCAGTTCACTCTCATTTGATCAACTATTACGTAACTGTCAGAAAAAGACACACACACATACACACAGAGAAAGCCCGATCTTCCACGCGTCTATCAATTGAAGATGAGGTTTTATTAGGTAAGTTAGTATTACATTAACCTGTCGTAGACAGGCCTAAGAACTAATATGATATACTTATAAAATAATACTAATAATATGGTAAAAGTTATCAATGTTGACCACAGTAAAATAAGTTTGTATTGTTTCTAAATTCCTTCCTGCAAGAATCCTATAATATTATATTTAGGTTCTTATTAAAACCAAAATAATTAATTCCGTCATCGTTAGTCTTTCGTCATATCGCGCAAAGAGAACAACTGACGCCAGAGTACACACTAAAACATCTATGTTGCTGGTAATGTTGAACATGATTAACCGACCGGCAATAAAAACTTCATTACTCACGGACATTTATCACTAAAACGACGGAGGAAGGGGAAGAGAAGGAAAGAGGGGAGGAGTTTACGTAGATAATAAAGTAGAGGAATTGCTAATGCTGAAATTAAAATCCATTTAGCTGCGCGTGTATATGGTAGTATAGCCATAAAAAGAAACTTTTCGAATAGTGGTTCTCTATTTTTTTTAACGCAGTTGACACCTAAGCCTGCAATATGAACGTATTGTCACCCCCTACCCCGTCCTCTTTACCCACTCGTCGGGCTATTTTCTGCCAGGATGTACTATGGCCGTAGATAGGAGGAGATGATTGTCTATATCTGTGTGGGTTCGTGATTGACGGAAGACTTGATTTTTAAGTCTTTTATTAGAGCTTCTATCTCTAATGCAAATGTGATGTTGATAGAGATATTAAGATGAAAGGACATAAAGATGAAAGAACATTAAGGATACTCGGAAGTTTGTGACAAAACGAGGTGTTGCTAGGAATAACCAATGACCTGTCTGACTCCTGGGTGGTCCCTACAAGGTTTCCGAACCCTGGTACCCTGGGCTCGAGCGGTAGCTCTCTACCACAAATAATGATGAACAGGCATCCTAGCCCGTGTAGTCACAAATCGGGTAGAGCGACCCCCTGGACTGTGATGTTGACTAGTCAGCCCTGATGGTTGGATATACTACTTTTTATCCGGCCCTCTGGCCTGGTTTCCGACTAAGGAATGCTGACAATGTTTATGTGGTCAGCTCATATAGGATTATCAACATGATAATGGTAATTAATATTTATGTCCTATGAATATAAAAAATTCACAAATTTGATTCTAAGATTTGATTTTGTTAACGTTACTTTGTTAACTAACATAAATGTAAAAGAAATAATTTAAGAATTCATATTCTCGTGGGAATCAGTTTTTAGTCCTCATTGGAAAGAATTGTATAGTTTTTTCATCTAAAACATGTCAACAAAATCTTGTCGATTATTTGCCACAATTGCATAGCAAAGGTTTCCTCAAACAAATAACTTATGTTGCGCAAAAAGGACAACAATTTTTTTCAATGTTGTTTCTGAAAGTTAAACTTTCTTTGAACTCTCATACTTAACCTTCCACAGCAATCCTGGTATAGTTCTCGTCCCCAATGGTGATTCTTTCTATGGCAATCCGACTTTAGTTCTGGTTCTCATTGATGATGTTAATGCTGGTTCCAACTGTGTCGCTCTAATGTTTATCTCATCTGCAGTATTGATAGTCACACTTCGTAAAAAACAAAAAAAAACAAAAAACGGAAGCTCGAGAATTCCTTGTTGACGGGTTTGTATAATTAATATGAAAGGGCTTTGCATAAGTTTAAAGATAGAACAGCTTTCTATAGAGGAGAGTCTTCGTGTTATATTGTTTAAAGCTTAGAATCTGACCGACACTTTATTGAAGGAGAAACTGTTTCGCTGCCAGACTTCAAAATAGGCCGGCATATCAATTTTAGAAAAATGCGAGCTTGTCTCAACTAAAATTGGTGTTAATTATAATCTTATAGTCCCTTCCTCTTTGCGCTGCTAGTGAAAATCAAATATCTGCACACAATAAACATAATCTTTAGTCTACTATTTGTAGTGATACGTTTAAAAAAATGGTTATTTACTAGTTAATCTACTGTAGGTAATGTGTTAGTTATTATGTGGAAATGAACCAAACTCACGAACACGCGCTGGTCTACGATACCAGGCTCGAATCGATAAAATTATTTTCTAAAGTATGAACATTTGTAGCACCGTTTAAAAATTACCAACTTTTTTTGCTGTCCAACATTGTTAATAGTTTACTATATTACAAAAATAATTTTACTTACTTACTCTAAGGGAATAGGAGCTCGAAAGATCACTGAAGAACTTACAAAAGTGCGCCACCTATCCCTATCTTGAGCTAGTTCTATCCAGTCAACCTCACTACACCCTATCCATATCTTGAGCTAGTTATATCCAGTCCTCCAAATTACACCCTATCCATATCTTGAGCTAGTTCTATCCAGTCAACCTCACTACACCCTATCTCCTTCAGGATCATTCTAATACATAAATAACACTTAATTCTATTTATTATATATTTGCTTAAGAGCTACACCTGAACATGAGAAGTGAACTCAGGATCTTAAGATTAGCGCAACAATGAATGTTCTTTATAGGCTTCGAGCCAGTGCCCTTTTGTAATTGTTATCATAATATTATAATCGTGTTTATGAACAGAGCATAATCCTTATCTAACAAATTTATTTTAAAACTATTATGTACATGTTTATTTGTTGTAACTTTCAACCTCTAAAGTATTTTTGTCAAATGATATACATAAAACATGTTTAGATTAATTGCCGGTACCAATCACAGTGACCTATCAGTTTTTAAATGAAGAATAATGTTAATATTCACACAATTCTCCGTAAGAACCAGCAGATCACTAGGCCTCATGACGTCACTACAAGCGGAGTTGCTACATTTAACACTTTGGCCTATAACTAAACCCGGCCATGTCTCTTCCCATTGGGTTTGCCTTTCAGTCAATACCATGAACACGATTCTAGATTCTCCCATTCGCGCTTCATGTCCTGCCTACCATAATCTACTGTATGTAATTATTAATAATAGCTATCAAAAGAGCCAGTTGCAGATCACATTATTTGACGTATGAATAAGTAAAAGTATATTCAGTAGCTTTTTTAGCTGTCAGATAATATTATGAAATTTGAGCGGTAGCAGCCCTTTTGAACTGTCAGACAACTTTCTTCCTACCACGATCAGGCTATATCCTACATTTAAACGTGCGCTTGGGAATATAAGATTAGTTGAGCGCATGTGCAAACAGAGAATAAGAACTATACTTGTCAGAGTTCCACCATTTTACATTTTTCCCAAACTTCCATTTTTTAGTGGATTAAAACTATATCATTTTAACATGGCTTGTTAGCTTAACTTTATCTTAAAGTGTTTAAATCAGGTTGAATCACTCTGGATCATGTTATAATAACATGTGTTAATGTGTGCCTGAAAGGTATGCACATGCACTTGTTTATATTAATCATTATTAGGTGGTGTGGAAAGGGAAGCAAGAAAAGATAAGTGTTTTTGAAGTTTGTATGGCACTCTTCCCCTCCATAAATAAGTTATTGTTCCAGTAGAAACAGAGTTTAATTTTCTTCCCACGGTGATATCAACAGTTCTTGAATATCTCTCATGAGATTAGCGGCATTAGATATGACATTTTTTTCAAAGAAGATAAAAAGTTATCCTATAATTCAAGGACACGCTTGAAAGATATTCAAGAACGGTTTATATAGCCAGGTGAAT
Source organism: Timema bartmani (assembly GCA_902151455.1). NCBI lineage: Eukaryota > Metazoa > Arthropoda > Insecta > Phasmatodea > Timematidae > Timema > Timema bartmani. The sequence continues at coordinate 15,447 of CABFWB010000818.1, forward strand.
AAAAATAAACTCTATGTTTATACTTGAGAAACATTGTATTTATTTTTACACAAAAAAAAGTTCTACTATTTAAAAAAACTGCAAAAAACATTGACCTATTCTCTTTCACTTCACTCCCACCTTAACGTACACTTCACAGGCGCCCGTACTTTTGATGAAAGACGCACAAATATGCCGCTCTGTTAGATCACAAAACGCGCGATAACAAAACAAAACCGGCTCATCTTGACTCAGATAGCAAGTGTGGGAGCTCAGGGTGTAAAAACCACACGAGGTCAAGAGCTCTAGTGTATACGACCCGAATGATATAAGCACACTCGACACGCTGCAAGCGACATCAACTATTAACCGGCTGAATTACATCGGCATGGAAAGAGGAGAAAGTGGAGCGCAAGTGTTGTCTTCTTACACTTCAAACTAACACAGAAGTCAACAGGGTTGCTATATTATGGTTTGCAGAGGTGGTATCGTGGATTGCAGGAGTGGTATTATGGATCGCAAGGTTGATATTGTAGTTTACAAGGTTGATATTGTAGTTTGCAAGGTTGATATTGTAGTTTGCAAGGTTGATATTGTAGTTTTTAGTTTATATCATAGTTTGCAAGGTTGATATCGTAGTTTGCAAGGTTGATATTGTAGTTTACAAGGTTGATATCATAGTTTTCAAGGTTGATATCGTAGTTTGCAAGATTCATGTCCTAGTTTTTTTTAAGCGGTATTGTGGTTTTAAGGGGTGGTATTGAGGTTAATATCGTATTTTTTGGGGGGGGAAGGTATTAGGGTTTTCAAGGTTTATATTGTGGTTTGGAGGGGTGGTATTGTAGTTTGCAAGGGTGGCAACCCTTCTTCCGTAAATAACAAACACAACAAACAAACAAATCTCATTTCGTTACATTTAACACTCAGTGGAAAAGAACCAATCCAATTTCAAAGTCATTATCATGCTTTTAAATTGTCTGACTACATTGAGATTTATTACACTTTTTAGTGTGATTGTTGTTAGCGATGTATCTCTTATGATTTATGGAAACAAGATAAGGAAGGAGAATGTTCATAAAGCTCACCAGGCTTCATTTGAAAATCGTAAGAAAAACCACACCGGATAAAGCCCAACGCCAGTGAAACCATTCTGTATTTGAACCCGGCCTTCAGTATGAGAGGTCAAGGAAGCGAACGCACACCTGTATTTTGTAAGTTGTCTTACCCGGACGTCATAAAAAACGTCCCCAACACTGTGGTATATATTTTCTACCGCATCTTGGCACCCGTTCGGATTATACGCATCCGGTATTACACTAATGGGCTAAGGATGAGTAAGATTGCATTATATAGGAAATGTAGCCGCATTTGCGCGGAGGGAGAATGAGGAAACAATATTAGAGAACACACATTCAGTACACCAGACCTGGATTAGTTTCCGGTAAAAGTCAGACTAAATGAACTCGACATTTAGACCGCGTGTCCAACAATGCGGGTTCCGTGCGGTGCTGTTCCGTAGAAGTGGCAAGGCCTGCCAATCAAACCTGTCCGAGTGATACAATACCAACCAAATCAAACAACGGACGAATAAAAGTGCTGCGGGCGACAGGCACTACCTGATGTGACCTTGAACCGGCGCGGCGACGCAGGGGAAAGATGATGATGAATACTTGTTTTCAAAATGGGTGGAGTAACTTGGATCAAATTACCAGTGTAGAGATGTGATGATACCACCATATGCAAGTTGATAAAGTGGTACCGTAATTCAATTTCCCATCTCCTGGTGATGGGAACAGTACTCCAGGTCTAAGGGGCGAATCTATAACGTTCATTCGAGTGACAGGAGTTCCTAGACGCAGAAATTAAGGTGGGGTGGAAAGGGACTTTATTTATTTATTTATTTAGCACCGCGTTTTACTACCCAGTCGTATTATACGCTTAAGTACTAATTACGCCAATGGGCTAGGAATCGGAAAGGTTGAATTTGGAGGAAGTGAACCCGCATTTGCGTAGAAGGAGAGTGGAAAACCATTTAGTAAAAACCACCCCAGTACACCCGACCGAGATTCGAACTTCGATCTCCCCGTCCTCGGCAGTGTAGCCCAACACGAAACCAGCGCGTTAGCTTACTACGCCACCGAGGCGGGTGATTAAAGGGGACTTGAGAAAATATCAGTGTTTTGACCTTTTTTTGTATCAAAACAATTTGTTTTGGGCAAAATAAATCAAATATTGCCCCAGTAGAAATATTGAAATAAATGTTCTTCACATGGTGATATCAACAGTTCTTGAATAACTGTCCAAGGTGTCCTGGTATTTAATGATAACCTATATTGTTCGTTTAAAAAGTTTTTCATATAATGCTCATGAAAGATATTCATCGACTGTTGATATTATTACGCGAAGAAAATTAAGCTCTTTATGTTTTTACTGGAGCAATAGTTGATTTATTTTGATCAAAAAATGTTTTGATATAATAACTGCAAAAAGTTTACCTTTTCTCGCCTTCCCTACACACCCACCTTAACATGCATGAAATGAACATGAGCTGTAGTTCGAAGGAGTCCTAAAAGTCATTGGTTATACATCGGAGGGTGCCTAAAGTACGTTCGCATGTGTTCAGTTTCGTTTTATTACCGTGAAATTAAATCATTTAATGGTAGGTTTAGGAAATGCACCAGCATTGGAAAGTACCACCTCCTATTGCACAAGCTTGGAGAACAAACTCCAGCCTCCAGGGTCGGAGTTGAGCACACCTAAAACGACCGGTTGTGATGCCTTTTTTTTCGTGTATAACGTCTTACTACCCACCCGGGCTGTTATTATTTACTAGTTTTTTTTTCAGCACCGCGTTTTACTACTTATTATGGTTATACGCTTATGTACTATGTACGCTAATGGAGGAAGGTTGAATGTAGAGGAAATGTATCAGCATTTACGTGGCCAGAGTGTAAAACTATTTAGGAAAAACCACCCTCAGTACATCCGACCGGGATCAAATCACGATCTCATCATTATGATCGTCATTACAGTATATTGCGAGAGTAGCGCCTTAGACCATGCGGCCACGAATGTGGGTCGTCCGGGCTGTTCGCACTATTGATACTTTCATGAGGCAGGAATGAGGACGAAATAAATGAGAGAAAATGTATCCTCATTGAGAGGGAGCTCAATGCACACGGTCGGGATTCGAACCCCAGCCATCCAGTCATGGATAAAATAGACCCGATGAGCTTGATGTCTTAAGTCTGCGTGCCCACCAATGCGAGTGTTAAGATTTTACTGGCAAATGTTGTTTAAAAAATAGATTCTTTTAAAGTTTGGTTGTTGCTTTAACCCCAAACTTTACAAAAAGTTAATGGGAAAAAAAACAAAAAAACAAAAACAAAAAAAAAACACATTTTTTTTTAACCGAGAACGTTACAAACACCCCAAAGTTCCTTAACATCGTTGCAGATACCGTTCTAAGAGAATTATAAAAAAAATTGTTAAATAAAGTTACAAAACATTATTGACGCTGAACCTCCAAGTTTACACGAGTCTAATGAAAACCTTATACAAATGAAAATTTATCACATAAATATTTTAAATTATATTTATTCTTGTTTATCACAAAATATTTTCAAATTTTTTGCTTTTTGTAGCTCTATTTGACAAAAGGTCTCTCTACATTTATATTGCTGTCAATATTGTCACCATCTGTCAAAAGTGATAGTGACACGTTACATGGTTTGATTTATAATAGGAGTGTGTGCTGAGGGCGTTTTTATCCCAAAGTGGTTTTTCACTCTCCCTCCACGCATATGCGGGTACACTCCCTCTAAATATAATCTCCCTGATCCATGAAACCATTAGCGTAATTAGCACATAATTGTATAAACCGAACGTGTGGTAATGCACAGTGCTTTAAAAAACTAACACAAATATTAAATTTGTGTTAATTGTCTTTAGTGTGAATCATAATTTTTTTTAATAATGTTCATATTTGATTTGGTAAGGGGTAATACATGACAGAACTATGTATATATATATTTTTTTATTCCCTTTTCCTTATTTGATAATAGCTTAGTCTTCTATGACGACGAAATGTTTCGGTGTAAAGTAAATATAATAAGATCGAAAGAGCATAAATTGCAAAAATGTCCAAAAATGACCAAAATGTCAATAGTACAAGAAGGGTACAAATTAGCAAAACCGATAAAAAGGGCAAGTAAATCATAAAAAAAAATTAAAACGGTATAAAAGTTAAAAGGGGTAAAAGAATTTTAAAAAAAGCCGCAAAAGGGTCAAGAGTAAAACAAAGGGAAAAAATGGTAAAATATTAACGGGGTGAAAATCGTAAAAAGGGTAAAAAGAAGAAAATGAGTAAAAAAGTTAAACGGGGTAAATGAGGTTAAAAAAAATGCTATAAAATACTTTTGATTGGATCTAATAACCTTTTACAGCCAATCATTTATGCTGTGACACTTTTAATTCCTTTTATTAGCACTAACAGGCAAGAGTTCAAAGTATTGTGTATAGAGAATTATAACTTAATCTTCATAAAAGAAATGTCAGCTTTTAAAACACGTTCAGATTATATCTCTTTTTGACATTGTGTATTAGTCAGCCCACTTTCGAGTTTAAAAAAAAAAATCACAATTCATGCCAATAAAGGATTAATATCCAAACATAATTTTAGATTTGGTTTTTATTCCGTGTGGTTTATTTTATATAACTTACTAAAAATAACAAAGCTACTGCGAAGAACGGGTACACCAGTTAGTATTTAATGTAATGTCACGCAAGCACGCTGTTGACACGTGATCCAACACGACAAAAATATTATTGAATTCGCGTGATTCCAGTGAGGTTACACGACAGATATTTTATAATTAATAAATTAAAAAAACACACTAGAAAATCCCGCGTTGTTTCAGATTTTAAAGGGCTAACCTAATTTTATACGTAGCGCACATTAACTTGAAAGGGATGAAGAGGCTGTTCAACCCCCACCGGTAGCCGACGTTAGTTAAGAGCCCGTCTCACCCCCTGGTTACATCTAGATTAGGTAAGTAATGCAACTTGAACCAGACGTCAGTGTAGGTTTTTAAATTCTACTAAATAAAAACAGCAACTCGTCTTACTACCCGTTCGGGTTATACACCTATGTACTAAATACGCCAATGGTTTTAGGGATCATGGAGGTTATATTTATAGGAAATGTATCCACATTTTGCGTAGAGGGAGAGTTGAAAACAATTTCTGAAAAACCAGCCTTTGTACACCTGAGCGAGATTCGAACCTCGATCTCCCCGTCATCTGCAGTCTAGTATACCGCGAGAGCAGCGCGTTAGAGCACGCTGTCCCCTAAGCGGGTAAAAAAAAACAAAAAAAACAATCGATCTGAGACCCGCTTCGGTCACCGCATGGTCTAACGCGATACTCTCGCAGTATATTAGACAGCCAATGACGGGGGGAGATCGGGGTTCGAATCACGGTCGGGTTTACTGAGGGTAGTTTTTCTCAAAATGGTTTTCAACTCTCCCTCTATGCAAATGAGGGTAAACTTCCTATAAATATAACCTCCCAGATCCCTAAAACCATCATCGTAATTAGGACATAAGCGTGTAACCCGCACGGCTAGTAAGACGCAGAGCTAAAAAATTAACACCCTAATAAACTGATCCAAATCTCGCTGCTAAGTAAAGAATGTAGTAAACCGAGCTCTGATAAGTTTTCTAGTTTTAGCGTTATATTGCATCTAATTTCCCGGTTAATCGGTCATGATATGGGTTCGCATTGCGCTTGATAACCGTTGGCAAGAGTGGGGGGTTCGGATCCTGGCCACGTCCACTTCAGAAGGGTGATTTTCTTATCCTCTCTCCACGCTAATACAGGCTATACCAAGCTATAAGTCCCCCTCTAAATTAAACGCGAATAGCCCTTGTGTTAAAATATTATCATGTTGACCACCTATGTCCTGGGTTCGATACCGGCGCTTATATATTTTCTCTAAAGCAGTGGTGTCTGGAACGGGGTCAACTCAGGCTCATGAGGACAAATGAGGAGCTACTTAAATGAAATCAGTATGGGCTCCGGTTTAGAAAACCGAGATTAACTACCGGAAGGTTTGTTTTGCTGACCACATGAGACACCATGTATCCGCATATGTTAGCATTAAGGCTGGGTGCTAGTGAGAGCGAATTTAGTGCGCTAATTATGCAGTTTTTATAGCATAAACATTTTTTGAACAAAATAAATCAAATTTTTCTTCTATAGAAACATATAGTTTAGCTTTCTGCACGTGCTAATCTCAACAGTTTTTGAATATCTGGCATGAGCATGGTGGCATTTGGTGACAAACTTTTTAAATTAAGAGAAAAAGTTGTCATTGAATTCCAGGACACCCTTGACAGATATTAAAGGACTGTTGAGATCATCATGTGCAGAAAACTAAACGTTTCTATAGAAGAAATATTTGATTTATTTTGGCCAAAAATGTTTATGTTGTAAAAACTTCAAAAATACTTCCCTAAACTACACGCTCACTAGCACCCCATCTTAAGCAGTTCACCAACATATGACGGCTGGTTGGTCAGTATAGCTGACGCCATGGTGTTTTTCAACTGTTAATAGTAACAATAGTGTACGCGAAGGTCTTCATAAGATCGTGTGTGAATAGACTTCTGTCACGTGTCTTGTCTAACATATTTGAGCATGGTATTTTCCTCATACTAGTGTCTTTTATATTATTATATTCGCGATGCTATGGCGATTCGGGATTTGAAGGGGATTCTTCGTATTTTCTTATAAAATTTAAATCTAAAGGTCTTTGAGGCACCTAGTGCGACACGAATATAATGTCAGTATTCAGGCTATACTTCAATATTATGAACAGTTAGTGACAGTTACAAAAGGAACTCAAACTACTTTATTACATTCATACGTCAAGTATCAATATCTATAAAACAGAGCTATACCTCAGTTTTAGCTTATGTGGTGCTGACTGACAGTTCACAGCTGACTTCTGACAGTCAACATTTAGGTATATACCTAAATTTTGACTGTCAGAAGTGACAACTGCTAAAGACATGTTTTTTGCAGATCATATGGTTCGGCGTAGGGATACATAATTTGGTCTTGTAGCTTTTTAAAGCCGTCAGAAGTCAGCTGTGAGCTGTCAGTCAGCACCACATAAAGCAACATAGCAAAATGTTATCAATGTTGACCGCAGATAAAGTTTCTATTTTTGTAACTGTCCTTCATATCGCGGTCTTACTGTAATTTATTATTTACATTAATAGCTAGTTTATTGTTTGTACTGTTGGGATGGCTAAAATGTGTCACGCTTCTCAGCCAAACACAATAATTTAAGATGGCAATAAATGTATTATTATTATTATTATTATTATTATTATTATTATTACTATTTAGCACCGCGTCTTACTACCCGTTTGGGTTATACTACGTTTAAGTACTAATTACGCTAATGGATTAGGAATTGGGAAGATTGAATCTTAGAGGAAGTGATCCCGCATTTGCGTGAAGGGAGAGTGAAAAACAATTTAAGAAAACCACCCCCAGTTCACCCGACCGAGATTCGAACCTCAATCTCCCCATCCTTGGCAGTCTAACTAAGCACAAAACTGGCGCGTTAGCCAACTACGCCACCGAGGCGGGTCAATCAATACATCTTGAAGGTTGTGGCAAAAATTACATCCATAATAACTAAGCATTTCGCGTTGTGTTGTACAATAAAATCGGCAGTAAACATATTTTAATACGTCTTCTGGGACTATTTGTACATCCTTGCTTTGGTTGCCTCTTAAATTTAACAAAACTGTTCATAGCATAGTATATATTATAGCGAACATCTTTCCGGGCGGGGTATATTTGAAAATCGATAAATCGGAAAGCGGGCAAACCACACCAGGAGTTTCCCGGCGAGTTCTCAGCCCGCCTCCTGTTATTTATTTTGATTAGAAAGTAAGGGGTAGGAAAGAAGGGGAAGGGAGGGGGAGAAAGGCAGAGAAGAAAAAGGGAGGGGGGAGGAAGGTGGCTTTTAAAAAACGAAACGTTTGCATGACAAAGTGCACCATTTTGCATACTACGTTCTATTTCAGAAGTGAACAGATCATCTACGTTTGAATAGAAAGCTTGACAATTATTTTGTTGGATATTTTACTTATTTATTCAAACTTAAAAAAATATATATATAATATTTATTAAGATATAAAAAATAGATATGGGAGGTTAATAGGAATGTACGAGCTCTTTGATGCAAAACAATCACATATTCACTGTGTGAAACAAAATAATAGAACTACTCAGGTTATTGACACTGTATTTAATAAAAAAATCTTCCATCGGAAGTTCGATGAATTGTTGTATAAAAAGTGTTGTTAAGAGTTTATTTAATGCAGAGTAAAATATTAAAAAGCTAAATTACGAAATACTCGTTGTTTGTTAGTACGTTTTAATGCTAAATAAAACGGACAAAAACAAAACCAGTTTTAAGTCGATAAACATAACAGCCAGAGCTTGTTAAAGTCGAAAAGCGTAAACAAAAAAAAAAAAAAAAGATATATACCTAAAAGTTGCCGGTGGACGATCAAAATAACTCAAGAAATAAGTAAGATAGGGTTACGAAAAATGCATATTTTATTTGATCGTTTTGGGGAAATTCATAGCTTTTTTAATCAGTTAATTTGTTTGGGCTTTCATCTCATATAAATAACTATAGTGCTGACGTTTGTATAGGTAGGTTTTATTCGTCTACGTGTATCAACTTTATTTATTTATATATAAATAATGATAAAAATATTTACATACCAGTTCCGATTTTTACATTTGCAGGCAATTGAAAAAGTAAAAAAAAAAAGTTTATATTATTTTCATGAAATTGTTAAAGGCTACTTTTAAAAGCTAAATTGATTCGAAAATCTAAAAAAGTTTCCAAAATTAAAACAATTTAACTAACAGTTTTATGTAAAACATAAGTGAAAAAATAAGAAGCGAGAATCTATTCTGATTTCTCTGATTTATATTAATTCGTTATAGTTTGTTTTTTTGTATAGCGTATTTTTACCCGCTAGGGCTATTTGAATATTTAGGCTAATGGAGTGGAGTTAAGAAAATCAAGATGAAAACGAAGTGTACTAGCATTTGTTTTGAAGAAAAGTGAGAAACAATAAAATGATAAAAAAAATTACACCCGACAGGGACTCGAACCGTCAACGAAAATTCAGATTAGATGGGAAGAACATCTTAACCCACGTGCCAAACATAAATATTAATGTTACAGTTTTAAAAATAAATCTTTACGTAATTTAAAAATCTAATATAAACAAAAAATTACTTATGAACTCTTCAACTTTCTAACCATATTGTAAGACTGTGTCAAAGTAAAATGCTCCCTCATATTCAAATTGATAGCAATCAATATTAGAACCTAACTAAAAACATTTATAAACAAGCAAACAACTTTATAGCCAAATATCATAGCTAAGTTTTAGTTATGTTTCGTAATGTCGAAAGAAATAACAATAACATACTAAAATAAAACGCACACTTATAAAATTGTTATCATATAATTCTTCTTAACTTAAAAACAAAACTTAAACCCAAGTTAATTGTAAGGATGGGGAGGTTTCGAGGGTTACTCGGCTTTAAATTACTTCTATATAAATATAAATTTTAATGACCTTGAATATTTTACATGAGCACAGCGGAATTAGATAACTACAAACTTTTTAAATGAAGAGAAAAAGTTTTCATGAAATTCTAGGACACTCTTTATAGATTTTCAACAACAGTTTTTATCACCATGTGAAGAAAATTAAGCTCTATGTTTGTATAGAAGCAATAATTGATTTATTTTTGACAAAAAAAAAAGGTTTTACAACAAAAACTGCAAAAAAACAATAACCTTGTCTATCTAGCGTTCCCCGTACCCCCCACCTTAAACTATATTTAGTTCCAACAAAACAAACACTGGCATAATAATTTCGTGGCCTATTTTCACAATCGTCGTAGCGTGTTCAAAGTTCATGCTTCAGTCGACAACCGCAATCTTATTTACACTTTTTTTATGTCCACAGATTTTGTATTAAAAAAATCGAATAGCTTTAGAATATTATATAGAAACATTTGCACACATTATGACGTCAGCGGGATGGCTAACCATATCTGATCTAAGAACGCATTTGAATGTATTATTGTATCCACACGAGAGAGTAGTTTTAAAAGTGTGTGAATCAGGGGTTCCTAAAAAGAGCTTGATTTTAAAAGTACTGTATATCATTTACATTGGTAGAATACATGTGCAATTCAACTTATTTTGAAATTATATATATTTGATTGAATTTGTAGATTAATATAATTTATTTCAAAAATAATTAAATTAATTTTAGTATGTTTAGTGAAATATTACTAAATTGATTTGTAGTTAACAATATTGTGAAAGATTATGATATAATTATATAATCTCTTAGTTCTTTAAGTAAAATTTTTAGTTGAACCTTTTGTAACAGGGAAAATAACAATATCAGTACGTAATGTGCATATTTTGAAATAAAAAGAGATAGCATTTATTATGGATAGTGAATGTGGGATTATTATTAATTATTTATCATAGATGCAATAATATTCAATTTTTGTGAGTATTTTCAGCTCTAAAGCTAGTTTGAGTCCGTACAACGAGAGTTTTTATGTTTTATAAGCATAAATAGAATTAAGAAGAGAATGTTGAAATGTGAATTGTTTATACTTTAAAGAAGAACAAGTATTAGTAATTAACTCTGTTGTTATTATAAATAATTATAATTTTTCAATAATTAACCTTATCAATCACGACCTACTCGACATTTTGAACTTAATTTAAATGTAGTGAAACGTGATACCAGTACAAGGGAATCAAACCCAGGATCTTTGGCATTGCATGACAACGCTCTGCCACTGAGCCAACAAGGTTTCTGATAGCTATTAATTAATATATGATTTCACATGTCTATCACAGACTACTACAGTCTCCCTATAGCTTCTTTGGTGCTGACTGACAGTTCACAGCTGACTTCTGACAGTCAACATTTAGGTATATACCTAAATGTTGACTGTCAGAAGTGACAACTGCTAAACACATGTTTTTGCAGATCATATGGTTCGGCGTAGGGATACATAATTTGGTCTGGTAGCTTTTCAAACCCGTCAGCTGTCAGTCAGCGCCAAAGAAGCCATGGGGCTACTGTACCTACCTTAAACTTTGAATGATGAATGCCTATGAGCACGGGATGAGAACTGGATGGCTCAGCTGGCAAAGCATTCCGGGTTTGATTCCCGTGTCCAGTAATTATTTCTCAACTATATTTACATGAATACCAAGTGGCCGACCATAGTCCGTACCAAATTATCATCTCAATGTATTGTACCATTAACTTTGTGTATTAATGTTTCACCGCTTCAGGTTAAATGTATATAATATATTAGTTACTCTAGTGCGACAGGGATGAGGAAAGTAGATTTTGGAGAAACATAACCCTCATTTGCCTGGATAGAGATTGGGAACCCGTTTAGGAAAATAACTCAACTCGGTACAGTCGGTCGGGATTCGAACATTGACCTTCCTTAATCACCGTCAAGTCAGAATAAACGAGTTTAAAATTTATACCACGTGTTCCCCGATGCGGGTAGTTTATTTTAAATAAGTAACATTACTAGTAAATGTGTACATTTAAACATGGATTAATTATTTTAAAATCTTTTTACTTATGATTTTTTTTAACAGACACACACACACTATATTTAAATGAGCACAAAAATGTGCAAGGCCCGAAGACAACAAACTACTTAATGTACGTTTAGTAAAAGAGCCGGAACTTCGACCAAAAACTGTGTGAACCCTTGGCTTGAATAGTACAAATGTGCTGGTAGTGTTATTAAGTGATTAAACTTGTCATTTATTAGAATTAGAGGAAATGTGAAAGTGAAAGGAAGGGAAATAAACACTGCGTATTCATCTGGATTGGGTTGGAGCTATACATACTTGATGGAGTATTTACAGCTGAGCTCAGCTGTGTGAGCAAAGTTACGTCTACACTACGCCGGTCCGCACCGTTCCGCACCGCAAAGGCGCGGACGAATCGTCGAGAGAGCATTCATCCGCACTTTTGTGGTGCGGTACGGAACGGGCCGGCGTAGTGGTAGCCACTTGCTCCCGAATATCGTGGACGTCGGGCGTCTCCGTAAATGTTCGGTTAGTTCCCGATCTGTATTTGTCATACCAATCGCGAAACAGAAGACGTTGGATCGTTGTGGTGAGCTGTTAAGTTTGTTCGCGTTTTACTATTTTTTTTTAAAAAAAAGCGCGTTTTAAAGAGATAGATGACGAGATACTTATCATTTATGTACCAGAGTACAAATAACTCTATGACCAAATCAGACTCAAGGGATCTGAACAATGAGCGGAGATTAAACATTTGGGAAGATTTGGAAAACAAAATAAATGTTTCAGTTGAGTGTTATATTTTAATGTGTTGTAACAGTATTGGTAATACAAAAGAGAAGACATTTTTCAATTTAATTAAAAAATAGTTGGATTAGTAAAACTAAAATAAAAAAATTTGGAAATAATTGAATGGGTGAGTAGAAAAAATTGAGAATAGTGCAATTTCCTTAAAACTTTCAAACAAACTTCCCCACCATAATTTGATTTGTTTCGATAAATATTATTTGACAATAAGAACCGCCACTTAACTAAGTTGTCTGGCGGAAGTCTTTATCTCCGTAAAGAGTATATTTAATTACAATAACTTCACGTAAACCCCCCCCCCCCCCCACCCCCC
>CABFWB010000818.1:28276-51242 GCA_902151455.1 Timema bartmani
AACGGCTTCCACAACACTACTTGCGGGAGTGCGGTGCGTGGGCGCATCATTTCGATCCTTCCTTCACATTCATCGCGGTACGGTGCGGTAAGTGTAGCCACTTGATAGAAAATTATGTACGGTGCGGAACGGCCTAGTGTGGCCGTATCTTTAAACTATTTGTGAACAGCAGCGTCCAAGTTATGTGAAACTATATAATAGTTTACTTATTATTTAAACAAAACCGTCAATATTTGGAAAGATAAAAACAGTGACATGTTTGTCAGAATCAAACGTGTATCTGTTATTTGAGTTCCAGGTTCTGGGTTTTAAATTCAACTTATTCGCATAGATCAAGGGTCGGCAACCGATCGACTTTTACATTGATTAAAAAAGGTCCCGCGATCAGCCTTCGTTTCTTCACTCTGTCCCCCCCCCCCTCTCTACATCACATATTTATTCCCTTAATTCAATATTTCCTACAGTACTTATGTACATGCCTTTATAGAAAATAAATAAAGGAGTAATGCAAGGTAAGCTTGCCTTTTCGTGACGATGTATAGTTTTCTTACGTGATTGACTGAAAATCTCACATTTTCTCAATCTCTCACTCTCTTTCTCCCTATAAATGTTATATATAATTTGATAAGCCCACTTCCACTAATTGAAATTAAGAGAAAGCGGTTTAACTGATTTTGACATACGAACTCGCATTTTAAAGGTTAGGAGCTAAATAGTAGCTTAAAACTAAAACACAATGTTCCAATCTCTTTCTTCTGTGTGGACAGTGGCTTATCTGTACAATCATTATTTGTTTACATCACCATAGAAACCATGATTTGTGTATATCAACAGATAAAATATTTCTCTTTCGTTAAAAAATAATAACAGCACAATTATTCTTTCTTACTCGAGTGGTTTGGTGCAACGAATAGATAGAGAGCTGGGAGAGGGGTCGTTTTAAAGTTCTCATCGTGGAGTGAAAGGGGAAAATATAAGTTTTGATTCAAATTAAACACAGAAAGATAAATATCTATGTAAGGTCGATAGCCTTTGATGAGTAAACTTTTAACTAGAAAGTGAGAGAAGGCTCATTATATATAACTTTTCCCAATCAAAATGTTTAGAATAATGGGGCACCGTCACAATGAAACCACATATCCTGACGCACAGGCAATGGGACGTCCTCAAGCAGGCGAGGTAGGATGGTGGCAATGAAGAAACGGTAATACTGCGAGTTCGGCCGTTTTGGTAGCAAAGAGAGCCCCACAAGTGTATCCTCAACAATACCAGCCCATAAATTGATGCTGAATCGCTGTTTATAGGCACGAAATTGAGTCGTTCGGGCTAGCAGGTGCCCATAGGTGGTTGTTGTGAGAGTTATTCATACCCTCGCGTATGAAACACGCTTCATCGGTCCACAGCATGCGACTGACGAAATCCTGGTCCACCTCATGGGGTTGCAGAAGCCACTCGCAGAACGGTACACGGCGAAGGAAGATCACCTAGCAGCAGATGCTGCGTTGCAGAGTAAATGGTATGGGTGGTAGCCTTCATCAGGCAGAGCCTGGTGTACCGCTGACATTGATACGTTCGTAGCCCGCGCAGTGTCACGTGTGCTGTGTGCTGTTGCTTGTTGGACAGCAGTTAGTACAGCATGCTCAAAATCCGGTGTCCGTATATTGCGTGGCCGTCCTGCATCCATGCGATGTGCTGGTCCCATTTGACCAGTTTCCCAACAACAAAACTCCAATCGACGAAACACATTTACACTTGGGTGCCATCTATTGGGATAACGATCAATTGTACCGCAAGTCCAGCTTGAGTGTTTGATGCACCCATGGTCATTGCCATGTCCCAATACTCTACGTGTGTATATTCCATGGCCTATTTGACACTACTGAGCTCGAATATTGACCTAGCCCTATGCCTTACCACCAACTCATAATGTAAGGCACAGCGTTGCCACATAACCTCTTTCTTCTACTGTTTTCAAAACTTTCATGTAGTTTTTCTCACGAAATGATGGCCTAACGTATTTTTACCAAAGAGTATTTTCTATTTAATTTGGTGCATAAAATCATGTGGTACAGTCCATATCCACGAATTTACGGACATCATATATATATATATATATAATATATATACACACACATATACACTCTCTCTATGCCAGTATTAAGGGGGGCCACGATAATAAAGTGCACAGAGTCATAGTAGAAGTTTCAGAAATACCACATTATTTAAGAATGAGTTTTGTTATTTAAAATGTGGTACACCCACAAAAATAGAGGCAAAATTCAAGATCTCCGTAAGGCATTAAAAACCTTACATTAAAAAAAGGATGAAAAGTTAAAAAATATCTCACATTTTCAACGACGTTTTACGCTAGATGTTAAGTTCTGAGAATAATGTAAAAAGTGAGAAACAAGCATCTCAAACAAATAAAATAATCTTTTAACAGCGTCACAAAAGAAAAGTCTTAGATAATTGAGGATTGTTTTAGTGGTATCAAAAGCTTCAAAACTGCCATTTCGAAAGAAATATCGTAAACTAAGGATATACCCCTTTTATATTGGGTGGTGCCCTTCTTGTTGGAGCACATAAAAGATGGTTTCATAATATTTCTTAAGAAACTATTTGAAGGCAGTGGAAATACATAAATCCTTAATTTTATAGGTAGCCCAATTTCAACCACCAACGTTAAATGGAAGTCACAAAAATGTTGGCATTGTAGAAACATGTTTTATTTGATTAATTAATTAATTAATAAGTTCATCCAAAAAGCTATAAAATGCTTCCTAATGAATTACTGTATAATTTATCTTTACATTTTTTAACTAAACGGACTAATAATATATCGTAAATACGACTCTCATATTTTTATTTACGCTATTGTGGCAACATGGATTTCTAGTTTTCAAATAACGTATGATAATCAAACTTTATCATCCGTTATTTGAAAACACTTAAATGACTAACCAAAATATTAGTGTAATAAATTTCTAGTTGAAACTATAAACCGTGTATTACCTGATTATCAGTGTTGTCGAGCAGGCGGTCGATTGTAAACAAAAGAGTCTATAATTAATTCATATTATGTTCACAAATGATGAATAATCCGTGTGGTAACTAAACAAGTTAGCTAACTGCATCGGTAGGCACGAGAGCTAATCCGTCTACATCTGGCTTGGTTTGCCGATGAAAGAGAGTTGGAGTTCGAATCCCAGCCAAGTTAACTAAGAATAACAGTCCTAAATTGTTTACCGCTCTCTCTCCAGGCAAATACAGAATAATTTGCTCATACTACCTTCCTTACCTGTGCCCCATCAGGGTAATTAAGTGCGGATAGTCGCATGGATGGTGAGACATGGCACTAAAAACTAACTACTGTAAATATGATCTGTTGGTGGTTTTATTGTTATTTTTACCAAAACTTGTAACCCAAAAAAAAGAGGTTTTCAGCCCGTTCTACACCAAGATTACTAACGACTTATTTAAAGGGAAAGATTTTTTCCTTTGTCGCCAGGACTCACTCACTACCCGTTCGGGTTACACATGAGCACTAATAACGATGTGTTAGGAATGAGGAGGGTTAAATTTAAAGGAAATATAGCCACATGCGTGGAGGGAGTGGAAAAACCATCGAGGAAAAAACAGTCTCAGTACACCCAACTGGGATTCGAACTCTGATACACCAGTCATCGGTAGTCCAGTCTATTGCAAGAGCAACGTTTATAAACCACCGGTAGGGGTAACTGAAGTTTTAAGGGGGTCAAGGGTTTCCTTTACAAACGTTGGTAAAATCTGTTTAATCTAATTTGCATGATTCAGGGTGGCTACAAAACATATTTTACAAAATTCCCTGACTTTTCCAGTTTTTCCAGGCAACATTTTTCAATTTTCCCCGACTACTTTTTTCCAGTTTTAATGGTGGATGATGACATGTTTTATTTATTATTGATCACATATTAAAAAAGTTTGTATATACTAAACATAAACAGTTTTATCAGTTATTTTAAAAATTAAAACGTTATTTTATTTAGGTATTACTAACTTTTGTTTTAGTGTTTGGTTGCGAAATTAATGGGATTTTTAGACATATTTTTTAATTCCCTGACTTTTCCTTATTTTTAGTTAAATTCCCTGACATTCCCCTGTTTTCCCTGTCATTCAAAAATTCCCTGACTTTTCCAGATTTCCCCTGTCTGTAGCCACCATGTGGATTAAATTGGTTCCATTATTTGTGTGTGTCCTCAGTCAGGGTGAAGGTATTTAAGGTTGCAAGTCTAGGGAGATCGAGGTTCGAATCTTGGCAAGGTGCACTGGATCTTAGTTATAGAAAATGCACAGAGCCCATGGGCGTGAGCGAAATTAATTTTTGGGAAAGGGTTTCAAAATCATAAGTTTATGACATGTGATGCAAGGGGACGCGAGAAAAAGCCAGTGTTTTTGTAGTTTTTATGGCAAAACAAATCAAACATTTCTCCAGTAGGAACATATATTTTGACTATCTTCATATGATGATATCAACAATTGTTGAATACTTGTCAAGGGTGTCCTAGAATTTAATAACAACTTTTTCTTTTCATTTAAAAAGTTTCTCATCTAATGCTCATGACAGATATTCAAGAACTGTTGATATCACCATGTCAAGAAAATTGAACTCCTGTTTCTACTGGAGCATTTTGATTTATTTTGGCCCCCCCAAAAAAACGTTTTGCCATAAAAATTGGAAAAACAGTGACCTTTTCTCACGTTTTTCCAATCCCACCCTAAGACTTGCTATTAAACCCTAAATAATAACACAGTTTTTTTTTGTGTAAGAGAGGAATGTGGGAGGGGGCAAGAGTAACAAAATAGTTTTTAGGGACTTTATACCCTACCCTACCCCTCCCAGTTAATGTTAAAAGATTGGATGTTCCTAGAAGCTATTTGTATTAGTCCTCGTTTGGAGAGTTTTTGAAAATTGTAAGCTAATCTTTTAACAACTATTTGGAATAATGCTCCCCCCCTCCCCCCCAAGATATTTTGTAATTTGGATAATTCAAGAGGCTATCTGTACCTAGCCCTAGTTATCTTCAAGCAAATCTTAAAAAAAAAAAAAAGCCTCTTAAAGCTATTTTAATAAATGTTTAATAATTTTTTTTAAATAAATTGTATTTGCTAGAATCTATTTGAAGTAGTCTTCCCCCAACACATTTTTAAAAATGTTATGTCTTTAGAAGCTAATTTGAGTGGTCCTCACTTGTATTTTTTAAAATAATATATCCATATAAAAGCTATTTGGAGTGGCCCCCTACAGTTTTTTTTAATCGGATGCCCCTAGAAGCCTGGAATTTTTAAAAAAAAGTGAATGACTTTATAAGTTATTTGAAGTTTGATACAAAGCCATCTGTAAGCTTTATATTTAAAAAAAACTTTGGAAAATGTCTAAGGGAGGAGGGTTTCACCCCATAAACCCCCCTCCCCACCGCCAATGATAGCCATTTCCCTAACGGTAGACACAATTTTTACTGTTGATAAAAACTTTCGGTCTTGCTGAAAATCTAATTCGGAGCTTTTAGTTTTTTTTAAGGAGACGCACAACCGATTGAGCAAAGATGTTGTACATGGCTTTTTTTTTATAATAGAGTCAAATCTTTTTGTGGGTATTGTAAAACCTGTATTACTTTATTTTGTGTAAAAAAAATGTTTGCCGATTCTATTTGATTTTTGTATGTTTTTAATTTTAAAGAAATAACTTTTGAGGCACTTTAAATATTTTCCAATGTTTCAAGGCATGATCTCGAACGGAATTAAGGTAAAAACGAATATTTTGTGAACGATTGTTTTAAACCCTTATTATGATCCAAGTCTGAAAGTTTTAATTTAACAAGAGACAGCCGAAACGAGGCTACACTATTATAATCCCAGCCTCATGGCCGCCAATTGTTCTGTGAGAAATAGGGGAATTTTCCCCTCCGACGCGGAGTATCTATATCGGTTTTCCATTCCGAGACAAAAGAAACAACTTTCCCACGTTGTAAAAGATTTACTTTGGAGAATGAGAAGAGTTATGTAATATATACATCGGAAAAGTTTTGTTCAATAATAAAATAGGAAGAACTAGGATGTAACAACGTCCACTTGTTTAGAACACGAGAAGTTATCTCAGAATACAATACACAGCTAACGTTTAGAAATAATAACATTAATTTCATACATGCATATTTTCCTAGGAAGGGCTTTTATATGACTGTTAGCAAAGCTACTGGATATACTTTCACGTGTTCTTACGTCAAAGCATGTGATCTGCAGCTGTCACTTTTGATAGAAATCATCAATTATCATTACTGACCGTAAAGAATGAGTTTATATTTTTCTAAAAGATTTTTCTTATACAAAATGGACTCTATAAACACATCTGTGCGCAAAACATTAAATACATTACAGTATAGTGGCATGTGTAATGAATGCTATTGTTAAAACTGATAGCAACGCAATATATTTTAAACATGTTATCTAACAATTTTTTTAAGCACAATAATTCACAGTGGTTTCGGAGAGTTCAAATTATTATTATTATTATTATTATTATTATTCTTAGCATCACGTCTTACTACCCGTTCAGGTTAAACGCACTTACGCTAATGTGCAATGGTAGGGTGATTGTGAGATGAAATGAAGGACCTACAGTTTAACGTGGGATCCGAACCACAGTGGAGGCCTGGCATTCCTCACATTCACAAGTTGTGATTAATACACGTCTTGTCAGAGGTGAAGGAAGAGTTTAGCAATCAGATAATTATGTACCGGGACCGAGGATTGAACCTCGGACCCTCAGCACAGAAGTCCGACACTTTACTCCTGGACCGCCAGGTCACCAGAATTCAAAAAGCTTCTGGCCCCACTCCTAGACATTATCAACAATGCTATGTTAAAACTAAGGTGGGAAAAAACAGTTTGGAAAATAGAAACTTTTTTGTGGGGCATTTAACATCGATAAAATTTTGGTTGTACTATTAATATTATTTTATAGGTATTGATACTATCTGTCAAAAAACAACACTTCAGAACACACGACTTGAAGTTAGAATAATTATATTAAAGACATAAGCGTGCTAAGAAATAATGTTTAGGGAGGGCTACATTTTACCCACGAATCAAATGGGTATATTACAAAGCCTAAAATCAATACGATTATGACAAGGACTCAAAAACAAACCAAGCCAGTTCAGATAAGGCTATGCATTAATATGGTACACAAAGTGTATCGAGTTTTAGATATGTTAAGATAAAAAACACACAAATTTTTAAAATTATTTATTGGAAATTCGGATTTTATTTTAAATTTTGAGGAAATTCCACGCCAACATTTGGACACCTATAGGCCCGTATATATATTTAAAAGGAGCCTTCACCCCCTTTATCCATTGTGTGCATTCCTATGAAAATTGGACTGTATAATTTATGTATTTCGTGGCTCTTATTATTGACAAATGGTGTCAATTATGATCGCTGGGAGGTAACTGTTGTGTGCCAATGTTGGCCACTCTACAGCAGTCATGTCAAACTTGCAACCAAACCCACGATGCTGTGCGGCCCACGAACCTTTTGGTCGACCAGCATACAATGCAGCACGCTTTTTCTTTTTTTTAAATTATATTTTATGTAGATGTGCATCATTTGGGAATGTTTAACTTTTCCCCGTTTAAATACTTAAAGTTCAAAACTTTTCACAAGAGGGCCAGTTTTTTTTTTTAGAGAATGCTTGAAAGAAAATGAAAACATTTCTGGGGAAAGTAACAAAAAGTTACTAAACTCTAGCTATTTTTAGTTAAAACATTGATATTTTTAATGCAACCCCATAAGTATTTTAAAATTTAGATGTGGCCCTTATGATCAAACGAGTTAGACACGTCCACTTTATATTTATGTATTATATTCTTCTCTAACAGGTGCTTTGAGTGCGGTGGGAAAATGTATCCATGTTGAAAATGGGGCTTCCTCTTGCATGGTGAGGAGTCGACGGTTGGTGGACTTGATGTTGTGTTGGTTCATGATGGTTTGTAGACTAAGGCATATGTTGATATTATCAGTTGGTTCAGATAGTTCACATAAATTAACCTTAATGCCAGGATCACGATCAACTTAACGTTAACTTAACGTAACGTTCACTTAAAGTTAACTTAACGTATGTGTGATCACGATTCACATAACTTAACGTAACAACTCGAGCCAAACATCTTCATTCTCGATTATGATCTGTGATTTGTACTATCTGTAAAGTGATGATCTGTGAATGTTTACAGTTTTCAATCGGTATAATAAATATCCATTACAAAACTTTTTTGATAAATTTAGCTTTCCTATTTTAGTTTAATTATTTTATTTCAATGTCTGATCACTAGAACTTATGCTAAGCGTAAACATTGGTCATAATAACAACAAATGAATTTACTAAATAGCCCTGTTGACGTCACTCGCATAATGATTGGCTGGCTAGATCACGTGATACCCTTCAAGTAACGTTCACTTAAAGTAAAAGACCTCCCAGGACATCTCTTACGTTAAGTTAACTGCAAGTCAACGTTAAGTTAATTGCATCGTGATCGCTTCCATTTAAACACACGAGGAGGTCCTTTACGTTAAGTTACGTTAAGTTAACTCTAAGTTAACGTTAAGTTGATCGTGATCCCGGCATAAGGGGGCCGCCTTCAATGTAGACGTTCAGATGCCTGGAAATATTTTAAAAGTGGTTTGTTATTTCAAAAATGGTTTATCCTAAAATGAAGTAGAATTATACCAACAGTGCTTTCTACATCATACACCATCTTACATTCTAAGATGGACGTATAAAAGTATATTTTGTAAAATGTAAATTTAACTCATTTTCAAAGACATTACGCGCAAAAAAATTGCCGCGGTTCTGTGATTAAGGTGAAAGGTTTAAAAAACTAGATCTAACTTTTCTTAAACAAACGCAGTCATTTGTTAGAATGGCCACAACATAACATTCAAGGTTATTTGATAATGATAACCTTAAGGAAGATTAAGCCCTTAATAAAAAGTATTTAAAAAATGTTTAAGACGCTTACAAGGTAATGGTATTAATAAAGAAAGCTCGCCTCAAGGACAGAATCAAATGTATATTTAAAATACAACATGGTCGCATAATCGCAATATATTCCAAAAAATCAATCCCAACACTTTATTTTCATAAATGCAGACTAAACAGACCCTAAAAAATAATAAAATAAGAAGCAAGGCAATACATACTAGGAAGCAGGTGATAAAAAAATATAAAGCCTTTTAAAAAAAAACAGTAATGTAAATTTATATCAGAGAATCTATTCAGCACAAAACTAAACTGACGTAGCCCTTTCCATCAGTTTTTTATTTATTTATCCTTCTCTTTTAATCCTCCTCTCTCTCTCACACACCTTTCCACTTTTAACCATTTCTCCTATTTCCCCTCCACAGCCTTATCTCCGCCCCTTTTGTCCCGTGTGTGTTGTGTGTTGTGTGTGTGTGTTTGTACTAAAATATACAGCAATGTATACGCATATCACGTTTTAATATATTGTTTTATTGACTTTCCAAGAACTATACCTGACCATGTCATACTTAAACTCGCTGTAGTCAAAACATCATGTCTCAAGAGTTCTCTCTTTTCGTGTGTGAGGTTTTTTTTTACTCTTTGTACTAATCAATATATTCACGTGACAAAAGAAAAAAAAAAAGACACGTGACAAAAGAAAAAAAAAGTCTACTTTTTTAATCATCTAATTAATTGCTTTAAAAATTGTATTTGGTACAATTTAAAAACCATTCGTCTTTGGGGATAATGATGGGAAGGGGAAAGAAGCTAAGCTGAAATAAAAATAAAAACAAGAATTTTAGAGAGTTTTACTTATTGTAAAGATTAAACTTCCGATGTTTTTCATCCTTTAGTTCTGCGAGAGACTATATAAAGTCATTAAAAACTTTTACCCATTAAAGACAACTTTTTATCATAGAAAATAAAAAAAAGGGAAGGAGGGACAAGAAAAACATCTCCTTATTAATCTCGAATGCTGAGTCGTAAGAATATTGCCCCATTATTAAATTAATTTGAAAATATCTAATAGCGCATTATTTACATTAGGCCTGCACATATTACGTTTAGTGTCAAAACTCTTTTTTGTAAAATGAGATGAATAATTATTATATTATTTATCTAGACACTATAAGCTAACACAATAAGTGCATCAAGAATATTACCAAAGCACCAGTGGGAGCGCGGACTGAAGGTCAAGGTTTGAATCCGGGCCGTGTTTACTGAGGGTGTATTTTCATAAATGATTTTCCACTCTCCTTCCTCGTAAATGTGGGCATACTTCTCTAAATTGTCTTGACGATCCCTATACAATTAGTGTAATTAAAATACGTACGGACCCGATGGGTAATACCAATAAGGCAATTCAATTTAAATTGGTTTAATAAATAGTTATTATTTATAACATTCCGTGAGCTACACTTTATTTGAATTAAAAAATAGTATACTCGTATACTGTATATAGGGCCTAAATGTGAGTATGTATAGTTAAAGTTTGTTTAATATAACCGAAGTGAGACGTATTGATTTTGTTAAAAAGTTTAAGTGTATATGTATTCATATCATTTAAATAAATTAAATTGCCATTGTTCGTTCAAACCTTACTTTAGCTGAAAACAAAGAATTTCAAATTAAAAAAAAAACACTCAAAATACTGTTTATTAAAAAAAATTAAAATAGGTTTATATATTTGCAACTAGACAACCAAATTAGAGAATAAAAAAATAACCTTTCGAAAACCTACTTTCCATCTCGATAGGATCCAATATGTTTTCTAATTGAATGTTTTATCTTGTTTTAACTAGGCCTACTTTATAAACAAAATATGTTAAGTTATTCTGTATTTAAATACATCTTGGGCGGTGGCGAGGGGTGAGGAAGTTATTTATACTTTTTTTTTCAAGTGATTTAGAGAACGTGTCAAACTGCCAGAGAAATAGGCGGAATGGAAAGGAGGGGGCGGTATCAGACAAAACAGTTGAAAGCCTTTCTCTTGATGCAGGGGGAACATTTTTATAAAACGCTCTGAAAAAGATTTCTCTTGTGTGAACGAGTCTAAAGGCTATAGTGTTTATTTGTAATCTCTAGACTCTAGAGCAAGTAGTGGCTATTCTCAACTTTTTTTTGTAACCGAGCCTTACTACCCATTCAGGTTATACGCTTATGTACTAGCTACGCTAATGTGTTAAGGATTAGAATGGTTAAATTTAAAGAAAGTGTACCCTCATTTGCGTGGAGGGAGCGTGGAAAACCGTATCCGGTAAAAAAACTCGGTACATACGACGGGGATCGAACCCTGATCTCCCTGTCTTCGATAGTCTAGGCCTAATGCAAAAGTAGCGCCTTAGACCATGCGGCCAACAAGCGGATACCAACTACTTAACGCTAGCATCGGTGGTCACGCAGGCTAAAGCGTTTCCGCTTACTGTATAGTCTGATTTGCCGGTGACGGGGAGCTCAGGATTCGAATCACAGCCGGCTGTGCTCAGGATGTTTTTCCCCCCCTTAACAGTTTTCCACTCTCCCTCCACGCAAATGCAGGTACACTTCATCTAAATTCAACCTTCCCAATCTATAACACATTAGCATAATTAGTACATAAGCGTATAACCTGAACAGCTTGTAAGCCGCGGTTGCATAAAAAGTTGTTATTAGCCACTACTTGCTCTAGAGTCTAGAGTTTGAAAAGTACACTTTCTCTTAATTTGTACCTTCTCCTCCTTTAATCCAGTTGTGTAAAGTGTATATCCCGTACAAATAGTAAGACACATTGAACCAAAAACAACAATTTGGCAGGGCTGGTCCAATGGCTCACACGACTTTAATCTGACCGGGTGGATTGAAGTTTTTTTTCTTTTTTCCTTCTTGGGGGGAACGTTGATGAATTTACTTACAAAGCTGCCACAATTTTTTTTTACTACCAAATTTCATGTGTTTTCCAGGTTTTCCAGAAGGGATTTTTATTTTTCCTGGTATTTTAGCTTGAAGAAAAGAATAATAAAATTTTAATTTCCCATAAAACTGACTAGTGTGAAGTAAATAGGATTAAAAGAGGATAATTTAAGATTGGTGGGTAGATACACATCTACTGTCGCTTCATAATTCTTGTTTGAAGGGCAATATGACATGTTTATATCAGCGTGTTTAATTCTCCAGTTCAACTTTTCGTCCATCCCAAAACCTATAACTTTCAGTTAAATGTCCCAAATATTACAGTATTTTTACTATATTTTCAAGATTCCCCGTGTTTTCCCGGTTCTCCAGGTGAGGGAATGGCAACCTTAACTTAGCACCCTCTCCTGCACCCTCTGTTCTTGGTCGAAGTCGACAGTTACACAGTTACCGGCCTTATAACACACGGACACAGACAAATAATACACCCAGACACTCAACCTCCAGGTTAAAATGGCTGTGCTCCTTTTGTCAGCTTAAGTTCTTCACCACTAGGATCGCTGCGGTTAGTCCTATCATCACCCAGCAATGACACTAGCGAAACCCACTGTTGAAAGACTCAAGCTGGCAAAAGGAGCGCAGCGAAACCCCCGTAAGGTTGAGAGTCTTTCTTACTTGTCTGTGCACACGGAGGAACATTATATTTTTTTAGTATCACGTCTTACAACTCGGCCGAGATATCCGCATATTTACATCAATGGAATTGGAACGAAGAGTACCTAAGTTTCGTGGAGAGAGATTGAGAAAACCATTTAGGGGGGAAAGATCCCCCTCAGTACACCCAACCGTGATTCAAACCCCGACCTCCCCGTTGCCAGCAAACCATACCAGACGAGTTGACGGCTTAGCCCACGGGACCACCGATGCGGTTTTTACTATATTATAGTTTTTAAATTGTTATTTCATAATTTGAGTTAGACGTGACAGTTGTAAATCACGTGACTTGACAATGTACATCTATATTAATAATGTGGTACAGTTTCACGTCTATCAGAGGTACAGGTATGAAACAAAGAGGAAATGGTACACACGATAAGACTGTAATTGTTTAAACACTGATAAGACTGTCACAGGAGTAAGGCACATCAAGGGGCTTTAGGCGCGAGTAAACACACACTCGGATTCAGGGGTAATCCATAACCCAACTATCACTTTTTTATTAACTTTTTTAACATCCCTCTACCCCGATGTAGCACCAAGTGGACATTTAGCCTGACCCCCTCCACCTCCATGTAGCACCATGTAGACATTTAGCCTGACCCCCTCCAAGAAGCACCATGTAGACATTTAGCCTGACCCCTCTCCACCTCCATGTAGCACCATGTAGACATTTAGCCTGACCCCTCTCCACCTCCATGTAGCACCATGTAGACATTTAGCCTGACCCCTCTCCACCTCCATGTAGCACCATGTAGAAATTAAGACTAATCACCCCCCTCCATGTAACACCATGTAGAAATTAAGACTAACCACCCCCTCCATGAAACACCATGTAGACATTAGAACTCACTCTTCCCCAATCTCAACAGCGTTCATGGTTAATGGATGACACCTCTGGAATGAAGGATTTCTTTTAAAATACAAACTTTTTTTGCGACTAACATTTCTCCTGAAATTTTGGGCTATATGAATCGGTGGGTACGTGGTCTAGAGCTCGTCTAATCTGGTATATTGTTGTCAGGGAGGTCATGGTTGGACTTCCGCGACGAGAAGGTCGAAGTTCAAATCTCACCCTGCGGCACTTGGGGTGGTTTTACCTTCTCCTCTTCAAGCCAGCACTACTCGAATTTACTCTAATACTACCGTACTAATCGCCACCCCCCTCTAATAAAAAGTTAAAACGCTTTTGATAAAATTTACGAACTAAAACACACACAAAAACAAGGAATTAACTACAAGGCAAGAACAGACTAGAAAAGTTTTTGTATTAGTTTTATTTTATAGGTATTGATAATACCTACCAATCAAAAGTAACAGTTGCAGATCACATGATTTGAAGAATGAATACCTGAAAGTAATTTTAGTAACTTTTGATTATGGTTTCACTTCTAGCTCATTAATTATAAACTTTCTGGCACTAGGAACTGTATTTAGCTATTTATATCTCGTCCACCTAATTACACCCTATCCCTATCTTGAGCTAGTTCTATCCAGTTCACCTCATTACACCCTATCCCTGTTTTGAGCTAGTTCTACCTAGTTCACCTAATTACACCTTATCCCTGTCTTGAGCTAGTTCTACCCAGTCCACCTCATTACACCTTATCCCTGTCTTGAGCTAGTTCTACCCAGTCCCCCTCATTACACCTTATCCCTATCTTGAGCTAGCTCTAACCAGTCCACCTCATTACACCTTATCCCTATCTTGAGCTAGCTCTATCCAGTCCACCTCATCACACCCTATCCGTATCTCGAGCTAGTTCTATTCACTCCAACTCATTACATCTATCCCTATCTTGAGCTAGCTCTAACCAGTCCACCTCATTACACCTTATCCCTATCTTGAGCTAGCTCTATCCAGTCCACCTCATTACATCCTCTTTTAGGTACATTCTAATGTTATCCTCCCATTTACGTCTATGTCTTCCCAATGGTCTCTCCCCATTATGTTTGTCAGTTAGTATCCTGAACACGGTTCTAGATTCTCACATTCACGCTCCATGTTCTGCCCACCGTAATCTTCGAGTCTTAATTAACCTATCAATGTCTTGTGTGTGATGCGTACAGGATATATAATGTTAACTGCACAACAAAAAATCCTAAAAAATCTTTTCTCAATCGTGTTCTTAATGTGTAGTTTAATTCCTTGTTTTTTGTGTGGGACTACACTAAGTGAAAAATATTCAATAGTAGATCAAAATAATGAATACATTTAGTAAACTTCTGTTGAGTTGTAGCATCTTTACCTAATCCAGGGGAGAATAATGAGGGAGGATTTAAGGAAATCCACTACACTTACACAAGTCTTGATAAAAGAGCTGAGCATGTCGATCCAAACCACGACAAAGTAAAGGGTTCATATGGACCTGTCACTGATTGGATTCGTCCCACACGCAAACCTGTGGGCACGTGGACAGTGGCGTAAGTTTCATGTTGTTTTTTGTTTTTTTACGATGAAGGGGAGGTCAAGATTCTATTCCCGGACAATTGTTTTGGGGTAGTTTTCGCCGACCTCTCCTTGGAAGGAAACTCCCATGCTATACGAACCTAACGTTTAGAGTCCGCTTGCCCACCTATGTGGGTTAAAACAATATGAGTGTGCACACACAATTATATTAAAAAGTTGGGTGCGCTAGCACACACATGATCGTATTCCGTGTTGGTAAATAAATGATTTGGTATAAAGTAAAGTAAAGCCATTCCGCCGTCTAGTAGTTGAATGGTATTTGAATTGAAGCGGCTTGAAAGCGTAATGAGGAAACTCACCGGGCGTCCAAAGCACATTCTCCGCTATGTTATTTGTATTGATTCCCCCCACCCCCACCCCCTAGAGGGGGAGGGAAAGAGAGACAACAGCTGTGCACACCGGCTTGTGAAACGTTTAACTCAGGGTTTCATTAGTTCGAGGGGTGGATAAAGGTGATTCTATTTAATTTGGAGTATTTAACGCGCACTTTAGCAACCAGCTTACAAACTAACTTAACTATAGAACCTACACCCCACCACTATTTCTGGGGGTAACATTTGCTGAACCAAAATTAGGAAAAGAAAAAAAAAATCTAAAAGTTAAAGGTTTAAAAGTATTAGAATTAGAGATAAGACAGTACCAATTTTTCGATTCCGATTCTTACATTTTTACCTCGGTTCTTCGATACTCGATTCTTACTGGAATAAGCCTACAAGATACACTAAAATGATATAAATAAAATTATTTTACACCATACGACACTCGGAATAGGTCCACATGATAAAATTAAAAACAATTAGAAAGTAAACAGATTTAATTAATCCTTTTATAAGTTTTATTATAAAAAATATATTGAGTAGATAACGGGAAAAAAAATGCGTTACGAACGGCTTGTAACATTTGATATTCTTTCGTCTCTAAATAAAATAAAGCATTCACGATCATTTGCACGAATCTTTTTGGAATCGAGGTATTTTATTGATTCTCTCGCTACTCTTAATAATCGATAGCTATCAAGGAATAAAAATTTTCATATTTATTTAAATTATTGGTGGATCACTTGAAAGGTGACCTGGTGATAAATAGAGACGCTTTAGCCATAGGTTAGATTTTTTTTTTTTGTGGAGTATCTTAAACCCATAATCATTTTTAATAAATTCGTTGTTAAAAACCTACATGTTTTCACAGTGAATTTGGGGGTTTATGATGAGCTCTTAAAACATTTTTTTTTTGCAACGCATCTTAATCTCTGCGGGCTATCTACACTATCTACACTATCTACATATAACTACGCTAATGGGCAAGGAATGCGGAAGATAAGAGCTTGGAGAAAATGTTACCCGCATTTGCGTGAAAGGTGAATAGAATGGGAAACCATTCAAGATAAATCACCTCCTGAACTGAACTTAAGGACGGGATTCGAATATCAACCCCACCCTACCACCAAATGGTAAAACCAAACTAGGTGAGAGTGACATTTGGTCCACGTATCCACCGGTACGGGTGTGTAGATAGTTGCTAATGCAGCTAACAAGATACAAACGTAACCTTTTTTATAAAAATAATAATTGAAATATATACCAGTTTTTAAGTTGGTTACCATATCAAATACAATTTCTAGCTCGGTAATAGGTAATAAATATTAGAATATAGTCGCTACCTCTAGGGAATAAATAATTAATCTCCCTTTTTCCCCCTCACAATATATGAAAGTTGATGTTCACCATACATTTATTTTTAATTAAATAGAAAGGACTATTACGAGTTGCGCGATCCCTTATCCAGCCAAAAAGCCTTTACAAATAACAATAATAGTAATACGTTTTGGGAGTAATTAAAACTTTCGGCTAATGTACGGAACGAAGTAAAAAAAAAGTTTATACGCCGTGCGACTATTCTGTAAAGAAGGCATAAAAAAATGTATCTTTTGACCGCTCTTGCTTTTTTATAACATTAATATTTGTGTTTGTGTGTTGTAGGTTTCAAGGATTGAGAAATAATATTTGATTTAAAAACCATTGATCTTGGTCTGGTATCATTTGCACACACTTTAAGGAAATACATTTCTAGAAACAAGCTCTTTGAAGAAGGAAAATTTTTAAAATAATTAAATAATTAATTAATAGAAATATACTTTACCGCATAAGTAATTTTTTCCACAAGTTGTACGATACATTAGTTTAGTCGTTAGCACGTCTGTCTTCTGAGCTATGGGCTCCGGGTTCAATTTCCGGTATGAGCGAAAGATTTACAACTATTGGTGAAATTGTGGTTTCCAAATTTTCAGTGGTGGGTCGACGACTGGGGGACTGGGTGTTGTGTTTGTTTTAGAGTTAGATTAGTTTGTAAGTCATATGTTTATTAAAGTTAATAAGAAACGTGCACGGTAAATATTCCAAATGAATAATAATAATTGTTCACGTGATCCGAGTTTTGCTGCCCAGCCAGACTATCCATATTAATTGCCTACACTACTAAAAGCAAGAATGAGGAATCTAGAATTTATAAGAAACTTTTCAGCATTTATGTGAAGAGGGAATTAGAAGTATTATTATTATTATTATTATTATTATTATTTAGCACCGCGTCTTACTACCTGTTCGGTTTATACGCTTAAGTACTAATTACGCTAATGGATTAGGAAATGGGAAGGTTGAATTTAGAGGAAGTGAACCCGAATTTACGTGGAGGGAGAGTGGAAAACCATTTAGTAAAAACCACCCCCAGTTCACCCGACCGAGATTCGAACCTCGATCTCCCCGACCTCGTTCGATCTCCCCGACCTCGGCAGTCGAGCTCAACACGACTAGCGCGTTAGCCAACTATGCCACCGAGGCGGGTAATTAGAAGTAATTTAAGAAGAACCATTATGAGTGCACACAACCGGGATTCAAACACCGACCTGCCCATTTTCGGAAAATCAAACTAAGCGAAAACTCACTTTTGTCCTCTTACCCACTAGTGCGGATAATGCGGTTTTAATACACCCCCATTGGCGTGGAGAGAGGATGAGAAAACAAAAGTGATGAATCATTTGTATAACCAAATAAACTGTCAATAGACTGGATCGTCTGTGAGGGGAAGGTCGTAGTTAGAATCCCTGGCCGGGTGTATTGAGTTGGTTTAACCCAAATTGTTTCCCGCTTTGGGAGTACACTCCCTCTAAATTCCACCCGCCTCACCCTCTTACCACAAGAGTGTGAATATAATGTGCGGTTAATCCGGACGGGCAGTGAAACGCTAAGCTCGAAAACAATATTATATCTATAACAATTTTATATACTTATATACACGTGTGCACTTTAAATAAGTCATTTATTTAAATTTTAAAATAAATTTTGTAGTAGGTCATTTTCAGAAATATATTTATTATTATTTAGCACCGCGTCTTACTACCCGTTAGGGTTATACGCTTAAGTACTAATTACACCAATGGATTAGGAATTGGGAAGGTTGAATTTAGAGGAAGTGAACCCGCATTTGCGTGGAGGGAGAGTGGAAAACCATTTAGGAAAAACCACCCCCAGTTCACCCGACTAAGATTCGAACCTCGATCTCCCCGTCCTTGGTGGTCTAGCTCAACACGACTGGCGCGTTAGCCAACTATGCCACCGTGGCGGGTTTCAGAAATATAAGACAGTATTATATTTTACAATTCATTTTTATAAATGATATATTAAAAATTTAGTAGATGGTAAATATCATAATCTAAAGCATATTATTACTCTGTTAAAAAAAAGTGTTGCAACTTGAATCAATTAAAATAAGATCAAGCAGTTAAGCAAGGAACAATTATTAAGGCAGATGTGATCCCAGTCTCCAGTCAATGTCTTGACCTTGAAAGGCCCGCAGGCCGTAACGTGCCATTCTCCTCAGCCAGCCTTCACGCGTAATATATACACGGTACCACGAGTATTCACACTACGCCATTGTGTGGGTGTGACTTCATGGGATATAAATAGGGTATAGTAATCAGATTAAGACATATACTTTTTTGACAATTGCAAAACTAAAGAAAACTATTTTTATGTCAAGTCATGTGAATTCCGATGTCACGTTTAATAGATAGTATTAGTAGTTATAAATAATAGACTACAAATAAAATTATATCAATGTTTACTGCAAAAAATGTTTGTATTTTCTAAAAT
This sequence comes from Timema bartmani, assembly GCA_902151455.1. Classification (NCBI taxonomy): domain Eukaryota; kingdom Metazoa; phylum Arthropoda; class Insecta; order Phasmatodea; family Timematidae; genus Timema; species Timema bartmani. The sequence goes on from CABFWB010000818.1 coordinate 47,562, forward strand.
AGGATTCTGGTAGGAAAAAAGGTTTCTGGCTGTCACAAAAGTCACTAAAACTATTTTCATTAAATATTCTTTTATCAAGTAATGTGAACATTAGCTGACATTTTAGAAAGATAGTTTCAATATTTAATACTACCTATAAAATAATAATATACCTTGTATTATATTATCTATTTTGACCACATAATGTGTGTTTATCTTTTGTAAACTATTCTTCTTAGAAGAATCCTACTATAGGTAGTAAGCATGTACAGATCATTGTTTTTTACTGGCGCATGGATGCTTAAGCTGAGTTAGTTTGGTAGAAGTAGTTACAAACCATTATCTCTTGGGTATTTTTTTTAATTAGAGGTATTTCCCTGAATGAACTATTCGAATCATATCAGAGCACGACTGACAAAATAGCTTTAAAAAAAAGCAACCAGCCCACTGATCATCGATTCATCATTGTGAGGGGGAAACCCTGATTTCACAATGGATACATTTTAGAGCATGCTGGGAAATGAACCAGTATTCTTAATAGAGTAGGCACTACAAGGGCGTAGAGTGCTAATTTTTCTAGGGGGGTAGGGTTCGCTAGTAAATGTTACTATAGGCCTACATTTAGCCAGTAAAAGTTTGTGTGTGTGTGTGTNCTTTTGTCAACTTTAAATGCTCACCGTGATCATTATCAGAAAGAATATGTTCTTGTTCGCAGTTGATCAGTGAGTAATCCAGTCTAGCTAATTAGGAATTGAATATGGCTGATCTAAATAATAAGCTACATTGTGCAGGTACTTGCACCACTTTTTGTACTCTGTGTTTATGTAGGCTTATTTTTATCTTTATAGAAGAGTAAACTTTCTAATGCAAACCATTTTGTGTTCTAAACTACTTCTGTGCCCGTTCCTCCCCTTCTAAATTAATCAAACAATGATTGAATCTTCTTTTTAATTCTGAGCTTTCAGTTTCCAACATATTGGCAAGCTCTGTCCAAGCATCTTTCTTATTCTTATTTTTATAATATGGTACAGAAGAGTTTCATAAAACAGACCGGTCTCTATATGCATCTATCAGTTTTAAATTTTTTTCATTTGACCATTCCATTACAAAAATAAATCAGTACAACTGTAAATAAATAACATAAGTGAGTACTTTAAGTGAATAAATCGATAACTCATCATCTTCATCCTCATGAAATGTTTCCAGTCTGTGAGCAGGTTTGTTTAATAAAACGCCTTCATCTTCCTCTGTTCTTCCACTCTCCTCCTCTTGCACACATCCTGCTATCTGTTCCATCACTTCCATGGTTTCCCTTGCGGTCTCTTTCCCACATACTTCATATTCATCAATCTTCTTGGAATCCTCTCGCCTTCCATCCTCACTTCATGTCCCTACCATCTCATCCTAGCTTCCTCTACTATCTCATGTACCCCAACTCTAGACCTTACATCTTTATTCCTAATCCTATCTCTTCTGGTGACAGCTAACATGCTCCTCAAAAACTTCATTCCCATGGCCTCCACTTTCCTTGTTTCTCTTTTATCCAAAGTCCAAGTGTCTGCTGCATTCGTTACTATGGGTATGAAGTATTCTCTCTACAGCACTTCCTTCCACTTTAGATGGCCTTCTCTTTTCCTTACTAATTCTCTTACACCCCTCTAGAATACCACTCCCTGCTGCCCTCGTCTCAATATATCTTCTCTGCTGCCCCCTTTTGCCTCAATCTATATCCATTCAGTAAATTTTGGTAAAAGCATAGCTTACTAATCCAACTACATCATAATCTGTTATCCTAGAAAAAAGGAGTCTTGTCGCATTCAAATAGCACAAGCTTCATTATATGAGTTGTTAAAGGGCTTCATTATGGTCCTATCAAGTGGTTGGAGTTTGTGCGTTGTGGGGGGGTCAAACTTAACATATGGACATGGTGTTGACGTGCAAACAGAATCACGTCAAGCTCCTTATGGCTGCAGTGACCATATAAAATGAGCAGCACAGGTTCGTCTTCAGTAGGATGGACACGTTTGAAGAACACTTGAAGCCACTTCAGAAAAATTTCACCAGCTATCCATCCACTAGTTTAAGCTGCAAACAAACTTCCAGGGGGTGCACCAATCATGAGGTGGTTGTTTATCCTCTGCCTAGGAAATATAAAGAGAGGAGTGATAAATTGGTCTCCAGAAGCATTTATGCAAAGCAGCACAGTGATCATATGACCTCTTTCCCCAGACGTTAGTTTTCCAACTTGAATTTTCCCTTTTATGGACATAACTTTAGAGTCATTTGAATGAACGCACGTAACTCCTGTTTCATCTTCAGTGCATCTGCATCTACAAGCAGAAAAGGAATATTTACTTTAAATTTGATTAAATTTGTCAAAAAATCTAGAAACCTGAAATTTGTTGAAACCAACTGCTCGTTGCATGCTTGTAGATTCAGCGGTTCTTAATGTGGTTTCAGGGTGTCGTTTCATAAAATCATAGTAGAAGCCCTTACCAGCACACTTCTTTTCCTTGTTGAAGCGGTGATCAAGTTTCAAGGCTTCGGCCACATCAAAAGCCAACTTCCCAAACTCCTTTCGACTCAGTGGTATCAAACGGTTATCAAGATCTTTAATGTTTATTACAAGTTCCTCTTCAAAATGTTCTGAGAAAGTAGATTTGAACCACTCCATATCAGGACCTATTTTTTACTTCATTTCCTAATTTTAACTTCGCTACTCTGTCTCCTAAAGAGCTTTTAGGAACAACTTATGTATTTGCCGCCTGTCTCACTGTTATAGTGTTACTTAAGACTTTCTCTACAGCTAATTTCATATTCTCCTCATGCCACTTACCACGTAAGCCTACTTTTTTCCTTTTTCTTTAATTTAGACATAGTGTAAAATTTCAAAATTGGTTACCTAAAAGAAAAAGTTCTATGAAGAAATATATATAATACCTAGTCTGAGTAATCTTACCTAACCTAAAATTAGGTGTTTTATTTGTAGCTTAAGCTTTTGTCAATGTTGATAAAAACTTTGTGGCATCCCTTAGTTTGTACGATACTAGCCGATCTATATCGCAATAAAATAATGGTAGTAATTATAATATTTTCTTTGTTGACCAAATAAATATTATAACTTATTCATGAGCTTACCCTCTACCTTACATCCAATAAACAAACTAATTGTAATTACCGTCTGAGAATGAGAAGTCTTGATAATGTAGTTGGAACAAAGAAACAAAGTACATAAACTACAAAAACACTCGTGGGACCCATACGGCTCAAGGGCGCGCCTTCATTTAACGGATGTCTTTGGCTGCAAGCAAGAGGAGTAATATTATATCTGAGAGGGTTCTCTAGATAACGGTACTTTACTGAAAAATGATATGTCCGATACTAGCCGCTGTCCGATAATATACGACTCTCCCCTACATTTATACGTCCTTGGCAGACGCTACCGACTGAAGCAAGGGTCGGACCGAATAAAACTGCAAACAATCCCTAGACATAATATGTAATAATATAAATTACATAGCATTGCATTTTGCTACCTTAGGCTTTGCGGATTTTAGCTAGGCTAGTGGAGTAAAATGATGAAGGAATAATAAAGAGGAAATTTACCCGCATTTGGGTTGAGAGGGTGTGGGGAATTACTTAGAAGGGTGGGGTGGCGGGGGGGGGGGGGGAACAAAGTTTAAAAGCCCGGAGGGCGCTCTT
>CABFWB010000818.1:51337-70440 GCA_902151455.1 Timema bartmani
GGGGGGGGGGGGGGGGGGGGGGGGGGAATCATACTCTATAAGCCCAGCAGGGATTCAAGCCCCGAGCTCCCCGTACCCGGTAAATCAGACCAGATGAGCTTGACTTATAGTCCCAGTGCTTATCGAAGCGGGTATCGGGTAATATACCAATATTAAAAGTGGTTTCTATTTAAATTTTGGAGATATTCAAAATAAAAGTCCAAGCAAATAGAACAATAACACCCTCAAAATGGTGGCTACAATGTTTCTAAAAAAAATCCTCACATAATACCCTCAAAATGGCGGTTCTACTGTTAAAACTCCTCCCACCTCGAGTGTGTAAATAACAACTCGTGACTAGTCCAAGGGACAGACTACTCGAGGTAATTCATTTCTCGACTACTACTGTCAACTATAATACGCTTGTCAACACCTGCCTGACTGCCCACCGCGATTAAAGACCTGTACACACGACTCTTTTTCTTCTATACCTTACTCGGTCTTCGGCACAAAAATTGGCCGACCTTTTAAGAGACCATCTTTATGGTCGATTAACCGTTATATATATATATATATATATACGACTAAGCCCGGACCATAAATCTAATCTTAGTTCGGTTTTCAGCATTATTCACTTGGCAATATAGAGCCTAGAGATTGGGTTTGGTGAAATAGACCCTTTTCATTTTCAAATAATCCAAATATAATTCTATTGTAGGTTATTATAGAATAAAAACACGCTTCTATTAGTCTTAATTCAACTGTTCTCTAACGAAGATTCCAGGTTACTGAGCCTGACTTTTCCATTACATTCATGATCAAGCTTTCAAGTCATAACTTCCATGAGCTGTTTAGGCACTTTGGTAAGGTTTCGATAGTATTTCTGTCTGGTTTTACTTTCTCTAAACACCTCGGAGATCGTCAAAAAAATTCTAACTCAAGATTTTGATAAATGTAAACGTTTCATGACCCTCTGAAACAAAAAATTTGGTTTTCGCAATGCCGTCTGTCTGTCAGTCTGCCCATCTATTAACTAAATATTAACTATTTGAGATAAGAAATAACTTATCATGTAAAATTGTAGTAATATTAAAGATAAAGAACTTTCATTTAAAATACGTTTTTATAAAATCAATAATTTCTGAAGAATTTAGCAAATATATATACTTTTTAATTCAGGTCTTTGTAAATGAATTATATGTTTGTGTTCTTTGGTAGACAAAGGTGTTTCTTTTTTATCAATTTTTTTTGTAACAGTATTCCTAGTTCATAAAGCCATAGAGTAATGTATAGACCAATTAATTCGTTCCATAAATCTTACAAGTTTTTAGTAAATTTCTATTTTAACCTTCTGTGTTTGGCACATTTCAGCTGTAATTTTTTTGAGAATGAAAAGTAATTAGGTCGGATCCCCTCCAAGTATTCATCAATTAGTTCCTACTACGTAGTATGATGCCATAAAACATTTTTAAACATGTTTATTTTCTGAGGTACGGGAGTTTTAAATGGCGCCCTGCAGGAATATTGTGAATATGCAACGGTTTCAGTCATGATGTCTGGCTCATTGCAACCGTATGTTTAAAATAAAATAGTATACTAACAATAGAAGTAAGTAATCAGTAATTTTGCTAAGAGTAAAATATAAAATAATGCCTTACAATGTTTTGTTAGGCCTATATGTTTTTTCTAATAATAAGCTATGTTTTTTTGTAGCAATTTAAAATTATTGTAATTTCCGTTTCTTTTAATAAAATTTACAAAAATATAATATTTTTCAAATATTTATTTAATAATATTGCTTCAATAATAAAATTGTGTATTAAAGTAGACCCTACTGTATGTGTTTTTGATTTTCATTTAAAACATTAAAGGACAATGTAGAAATGCAACGACGCCAGTCCTCATGTTATTTTTATAGCGCCAGACCCCGAAGGTTAATATAAAAGGAAAAAGTCTGTGCTGTGCACTGTACCATTCATTTTAAATAGTGAAAAATAAATAAACAAAATAGAGCTTGCAAGGTAAGATAGAAAAAAGTATTGGGAATGCCTATAAACCAGAAATAGTCCCAATTTTGGAACGTAATGAGCTTAAAATTACAGGCAAAAGTAAAATAACAATTTGTAAATTGACCTTGTACACTTGTCTCGGCATTCATTCAACCTTATTTTGAAATTCTAAATGCTACTAGCTTTACATTCATGTGTTCATAAGCCAAGTGATGTGTTTTACAGCTTTCAGGTTTGAGAAATAGTCTTACATTTTTAGGATTAGGATATATTTTACAGTTAGAATATAATTATTTCAATATTGGATATTTTACATTTATTTGTACAATTTATTGACTTTATTTATTAAATGATCTTCTTTAAAATATATATAAAAATAGTAGCTCAACATGAGTCTAACAAGTCGCTAAATATATATGGGTCTAATACATTCGTTTTATGTAGAAGAGATTTTGGAAAATATATAGTCAATACACTGATTGAAGAACCTTTTCTGGAAGCTCAAGAAGTTACTAAATCTCCTTTTCTCTCTTAATACGCCACGGAAAGTGCACTGCATCTCTCGTGTTAGAAAATTTGAAAGATGGTGTCAATTTTGAGAGTTGGAAGCTAAACTAAGTGAGCTTTAGTAAATGTTAGCTACTCTACAATACTGTTTTGCTATTCCCTGATAGATTCTTTGAGGCGCGGACTGTTTTACAAAAAAAAAAAATGCATAGTAACCAACATTGCCAAAAAATCACGATCTTTTTAATGTATAAATTTACATCATCTATCAAAAAAGGACATCTGGCATAGTAAACGCCTTGACGTATGAATTCAACGAAGTCGATTTAGTACTGTTGAATAAAATACTTCCTGTGGCGAGCCAACTTTTGCTAATAAGATATCTCATTTTGTCTCTAGCCTAGGAGTAAATAAGTAACAGCTGCCGACGGAGGAAAAGAATAAATAAAAAATAAAATCGTTACGACACACACAAAAGTGCAGAAATAGTTCGCTTTAAGGGGGCTAAGATGCGTTGCAGATGTCCAGAATACCAGGATTAATTTATAAGTGGGTTGCTATTTAAAAATATGGTTTCCACCAAAATAAAAATGTGAAAGGTATCAATCTGTCCCTAAAGATTAAAAAAAAACCTTACATCTTAGGTTTTATGATTTTAAAAACATTACTGAATAAGTGAGATTAGTTCAAAGACGTTTCACGCGAAATGGCGCAATTTTGAGATCAAAGTAAATGTTTGGAAACATGGATCCGACTTTCTTTAAAAAAAAAATAGTAATTTTTAATAGGGTCATAATAGAAAATTTTAAGGTAATTGAGGATTGTATTAGTGGTTTTGAATCTTTATAAGTTTCACAGAAATTCAGGGCCATTTTCAATATTTAAAAAATTATAATTTGCCATTCAAAATAAAATAAGGAAAACTTGATGCGTAAAAGTGTTTAAATTGTGCTATCCAAATATATATACTATGCTCTATAAAAAAAAAGTTTAGAGATGATATGGAGATTCGAATTTCATAAGAAAATATTTAATTTGGGTTTTATCTTGTTATATTAAAAACTGGGACAATACATTTCAACGTCACTTTATAAACAGTATTATATTGCACTGATGTTCCTGGTATAGATGTTGTTTTCAAGCGAATACTTGGGTTTATAGAATATCTAAAATACGGTTGAGTAGTTAAGTCCTGAAAATTATTCAGAGTTAAAGCTCCAAGTAATCCACAACACATCATCAATCAGCAAACGTCACTTTTAAAATAGTACCGGGCACTTTATCTGAAGAGATAAGAAATTAATATCACAAAACGTGCATAGGTTTGCCACTAGGAGGAATAAGATGTGAAGTATTAACGTATCCACGGATAAATATAAGTAATATAAATAAGCTTTAAGCGAAAACATACGATTGAAATGTGGTATATTCAGATCACCATAGAAATAAAATTGTAAGAAGAACACGTTAAAAACACAGTTGCAAAAGTTACTAAAACTAATTTCAGATATTCGTGCGTCAAGTCTATAATTTTCAACTGTATATTTAGGTATTATTGATGCTGATAAAATAATAATTAATAAAGAAAAAACTGTAACTACATGAAAAATGCAAAAAACCTAGGATTGATTTTTTTTTATGACAGCCATCTTACCGAGTTCTTACTTTACTTTACTTTCATATAGTCGACCTTGGTGGTCTTGAGGTAAAGTGCTCGCCTCTGGACCCGGTGTCCGTGGGTTCAAAACCAGCCGGGGAATTTTTCTTGAGTGATAAAAATCACGTAGCACAACTTTTTTTAGGAGGGGAAGTCAAGTCGTCGGCCCCATGTCGATTGTAAAATAATCCTGAAAAGTATGTGACAATACCTCTACCGGTAAAATCGATAGGCTCTTTTTCTCTCGCTCAAAGAAATTATTGTGTACTGATATAATCAGCCGGTTCATAAAGTGTACGTTTAATACCTCAAATACATTTTTTCTTAAATCATATGACAGTATGTCAAAACATGTGTTCAATTTTATTTTTAGATAGTGTGTGTCAATTTAAGAGGAATTAAGAAAAACACAGTGGCCTACTGTCATTGCTAGTTACTTTTTTATATTTATATATTATCTACAGATTTTTGAATTCCGATCAGACTAGAGAAAAAGTAATTATTTGTTATTTTAGGTAAATTAAGGAAATATTTTTACAAAGTTTTTTTTTAGTAAAAGATTTTGCAGAAACTGCCTGGCACCGAACAAAATATACAGGCCGGGGTTAGATTCCTGTGTATTTCAATTTAAAGAATATTTAACATGAATTGAGCCCAATATAACGTTATCCATTTATAATACTTAGCTTCATTTACAAAATACTCACAAAATACTCACAGAGCGGTTGTTAGAAATTGTGTACACTTACCCCATGTTTTACTATTAAAGTCATAAAGACTACAAAAATATCAAGAAGAATAAGAACCGGATATGGAAAGAGATCGGGAAGATGTTAAAAGTATTTGGTGAGTAAATATTCTACATGTGACTGTCTTTCTTTATTAATACCATGCACCTATTGCTTCGTTATTTTATCTTCATTTTCAGCTCAGAAAGTAATAGCAATATTTCTTCTTCTTCTTCTTCTAATGGAGTACACATAGCTACACACCTAGTCTACACTTAATTAATAATGTAATGAACATGTAGGCCTATACTAATACCAACTCAAGAGCTACAAACCTGCATACACTCACTGGTGGCCTTCCTTGAACTACCGCGATTCGCTTCGCGCCGCTATGATCACCCTAGATCCCACCAATTTTTTTTCCCCCGCCACAAATTCCCGCGTTTGTGTGCGCAGGCTTTTAGACTTATTCATTCTACGTTAAACAATTAACACTTAATTTAAGTGCACATTGAATTCAACAAACACCCTCCTTTATTAACTACACATGCAAACTTGTTTTAATATAATTCATTGTGATCTTATCCGAAAAATCATTGTGGTTATGGACACAGTAAAATAATAATTAGTACTACTTTAACGCAATAATTCTCCAATGCCATAGAGTAATTAAATATAAGTAAGTCTCTCAAAAAGGTTTGTTATTTTTCCTTAAACCTCTTAGGAGAAATGTTTGACAACAATGATCTATCTACATTTTAGACTCAATAGTTAATATTTACATTTTTTATTTGTCAAAATGTATAAATGAGGAATTTAATAACAATGCGATGACCTGAAGATGTGCAACACCTAATAAATTGTCGAAAATTTTAACCGGAAGTCGAAATTTTAATACGAAGCGTTGACACTTGTAGACCTAATATTGATATTTTTTTTTATTGGTCCAAACATACAAATGAGGACATTAATTCTTTAAAAATAAAATTATAAAATTTAAAACCGGGACTCAAAAAAATGTCTGAAATAAGTATAGTGCAATTTATACTTGGGTTTGCTAAGTGTACATTATTTCGTGTCACATATATTACGAGTTTTGAGTAAATATCTCCATTTTTTAAACAATAGAGCGAGAAAGTCCGTGCGGAGTTCTGTACCATTTATTTTAAATAATACTCTACCCTATGATGCTTGAATATCGACTGAGACCTGAAACAAGAATCGATTCGACTTCCTTTGATATTTACCGACACTAGATGGTAAACCAAGAGACACGTCTAGCGACATTTTTGGTCGATTGAAAAAGTCTATTAAAGCGGCTTAAATAAGACAAAGATAGTATTTGCAACTTGCACTCGCAGCGCTACTGTACGCATGAATGAAGCAAGGTCAATCTGTTTGATAGGATCATAAAATGCTTAATGTGAAATAACTGGAATATTGTAAATCACCATCATAAATTGTTTCAAGCATGTGGCCGGGTCAATTTAGTAAAATGCCTCCATCCACCATTCTTCCTCCCTTACTCTAGTTCATTCTTATCCTCTCACTCGCACATTTAGCTGTTATCTGCTCCTCCCATTTCTTTCTTGGTCTCCCTTGCGGTATTTTTCCACCAAACTTCCACTCCATCGTTCTCCCTGTGGATTATTTCCCCTTCCATCCATCCTTATTACGTGTTCATAACATCTCACCCTTGCAACATCTACTATCTTATTTACATCTTGTAGCCCAACTCTTGCCCCAGACATCTTCATTTCTAGAAAGTACATTACTAACTACTTAAAAACAAATCAGTCAACTAAATTTTATAGTGCAGGAGACATTCACTTAAAGCAGGCCTTCTTAAACTGTGGGTTGCCTAAGTGAATGTGGGGGTCGCGAAAAAATTTTGGCAACAGTAAAAGGTTTCTGAACGCGCAACGACAGCAAATTAATTCAAAATCAAACGTGTACTGAAGCATTCACCCGTGTTGCATCGCGCGACTTTAATGCAGTCTTGGTTGTGGACACACAACAAATTGTAACATATTTATGTTAAAAGATAAAATTGAAATTTCTACTAAAAAAAAGTTAACATAAGGAAGAATAGGGTGGAAAATGGTTCTTTAGAAATGTTTACAGCTACAGATGATTTTATAATTGAAAATATTCCTTCTCAAATATTAAATTGTAAGTGTTATAATTGGTCATCTGAAGTGCCTGGAGACACGGTTGAAGAAATACTTCCTTCAAATTTTGATTCTAAAAAAACTAAGTTGGGTTCATAAACCATACTAAATCGAAATCAAAAACCATACTCAATCGAAATCAAAAACATCAGTCATTCGTCATCAAAAGTCACAAGAATAATTTGCCGAGTTATCAAGCACCACAGGTTTAAAATATGAGTTTCCTAAAAAATCGTTAAATTAATTTTGGCTTGGGATTAGGACAGAATTCCCAATAATTTCTGAAATTGCCTTAAACATACTTCTGCCATTTTGTATTAGGTATCTATGCGAAGCAACGTTCTCAGCATTGACGATTATAAAATTAAAAAATCGATCAACTCTGAAAAACGTTGAAAGTGCTCTACGCCCTGCAATATCAATTAATTTTCAGCCGAGATTTAATTCTTCATGTAAAAATAAACAAACACATCCATCTCATTACCAAGCAAATTTTATTTCGTATTTAATAAATGGTAAAATAATAATGTATATCATAGAATTGTTTTAAAAAAAAATTATTATCAGTAAATTAATGTTAGATTTGTGTACCTATTTTATATACCTAGACACCTGGTGTAAAAATTTCTAGGGAGAAAAGGGGTCGCAAGTGGAAGCCTTGACTTAAAGCACTAAATTGTGTTGTAGGGATAGGTCATGACGTGGATGCAAGACTAGGTCAAGATACGGTCTTCTGAACCCCGCCATTATCTCTGAGAAACACAGACGTGATTACCCCGATTTATGTAAATAGATAACCAGCGTGAGTGGATTCAGGAGACATCTTCGGTCGCCATCTATTATTGTTGTTCAAGAACGTTTCGACACTGGTCGTTTACAGACTTTTAGCTCAATTTGGCCCTTCAAATATTGACGTTCTGCGAACAATCAATGATAGTACGGAATAATACACGTTCATTATTTACCTTCCATATTGAAAAAGTTTTATGTTCACGGAAATGTTCTAAGATAGCATAGGATATAATGTAATTGTTCTTTTCAACTATTTTGGTATAGTGTAGTCTTCTTTAGTGTCTTTAATAATGTACCAACCTTATCTAACTGGTTATCTACTATCAGCAGGTGACTAAAAAGTTAGGAGCGAATCAATTGATCTTATGTCTGTCTGTCTTCCAGTTGCCTTGTTTCACACATTACTGTAGCCCGCACCGTTGGTCACGCTGTGTCAAGCTCGAAATAGATTGGATTAGCGATAGTAGGGAGGTCGAGGTTCGCTGGATACAGTGAGGTGCTTTTCCACATATGATTTGTTACTTTGGTTTTCTCACCCTCTCTTTATGCTAATGAGGGTGTACTTCATTTAAATTAGCTTCCTTATCTCTACTCCATAATTTAAGCCCTTAATAGCCATAATGTTAAATGTAATGATTTTTATTTAAAAAAATTAGACTAAAAAATGTATTTCCTGCTTATTATCAAAGGAAAACGATACATCTTTCTTAGGATATAAATTTCAAAGAATGTGGAAAAGATTTATATGTCTTTGAGTTGTATTTATCAATTTTTTTAAAAGTACCTCGAATTGGTAAAAAAAATCTGTAATTTAAATTTTAACTGATTCATACAGATTATTTTGTTTCAATACGTTAACGTTAAATCTTTCCAAAATATGGACGAAAAAGAACTGTCGTGGTAGTAGACCCTCGGCTGGATGTAGTGAGGGTGGTTATTTTTCTAAATGGTTTTCCACTCTCCCTCCACGCAAATGCGGGTTCACTTCCTCTATTCAACCTTCCCAATTCCTAATCCATTAGAGTAATTAGTACTTAAGCGTATAACTCGAACGGGTAGTAAGACGCGGTGCTAAATAATAATAATAATAATATATCCTTTAAAATTTCACCTTTATCATCCCTTCCCCATTAGTGTGATTATTCGGTTAGCCTGGATTAGTGGTGAGACGGAGTGTACAAAAAAAAAAGCTACTGGACTATTTTTTGAGAATGGCTATCATATTTTTAGCACCAGTTTCCCTATAGAAAAGTACGTAAAGAAACAGTCCCATGTGTAGAAGGCATTAGGGAGAAAATATGCCTTCCCTCTATCACCTGTGCCCCAGGGTATCAGCGACTTAAAATAAGATTATTAGTACCAAGGGACCAACTTGAGCCTTATATGACAGCTAGAAATAAACACGAAAAGAAAAGTTTGATATTCATGAACCTGTATATGAGTTCAGCTGTCACTTCGAAACTGACCAATTGCTCTCGACTGTAAAANAACTAGCGGACCCTTTTGTAATCACTATTCGCTTCTCTGGCACAAAACTCTACGAACATTTATTCTTAATTTGGTAAGAAATGTAATATAAATGTTTATATGACTATTACTGACTGTTGCATTACAATACAGTTTAAATTGTATCAAGAAGTCAATGATGAATAGTATGTTTGGAAATAATATGCTAAATACAATATTTAGAACAAAACTTAATTGTAAAATTTTTACTTCCTCTCTCGACACCTCAGGGAGAAAGTATTGTGATCATAAAAAAAAATCGAACTTAAAATTTTGATAAATGTCAAAGTTTCATGACCCCCGGGAACCAAAAAAGTAGTTTTCGCAATGCCGTCTATCTGTCTATAGCTCAGGCTAGAGCCGAAACTATTTTACCGATTGGGCTGAAACTTGGTATCTGGAGTTTTCATAAGGTCCCCCCGAGGGGTTATTGGAATTAGACATCCATCCATAAAATTAAGGGTAGTTTACTTAAGGGTAGAAAGAGAAAAAATTGATTTTCTCAAAATTGGCTCTAACGATTTTGATTAAATTTTATATCTAGACACTATCATTATAAAAAATATTGTAACTCTAAATTTTCTTATGATAATAACTTTGAGGGTACATTACATGGGGCAAATTCTCTAATTTTGATCATTTCTCAGCAACTATTAGGGATACAAAATAACTTATTGTTGTAAATTTGTAGTACTATTAGAGATAAAAGATATAAAGATATTTATTTGAAATATATTTTTATAAAACCAATAATTTCTTAGCCATAGGGAATTATATATATACTTTTTAATTCAGATCTTTGAAAATGAATTTGATTCTTATGCTCTTTGGTAGACAAAGATATTTCTCTTTACTCACTTTTACTGTAACAGTGTTCCTAGTTCCTAATGTCATAGAGTAAGTAACAGTGTATATTATTCCAGTTATTATCTTATGTACAATGATTCTACAACAATGTATAGACCTATTATTTCGTTTAACAAATTTTATGAGTTTTTAGTAAATGTATATTTTAGCTCTTAAGATAAAAGCGATAGAAAGTATGTGCAGTGCGCCATACAATTTTTTTTTAACAAAATGAAGTGAAAGTTGAAATGTGAATAAACAATTAAATTATATTATATTACTGTTTATGAAATGTTATTCATTTCTCCTCTTAAAGTTGGATCCCCTTCTCCTTTGAAATGGTCACTGTTTAGAAATATTTGGAATAAATCATATTTTTATAATAATTACAATAAAAAGAGTACCTAGCCTATTTATTTAAATTAATTAAATGTAATATACAGGTCTAGTGAACCATTAATAACTAACCGATACCTACATTAAAAGGAAAAATTAGTAAAAATTAACATCAATATGTCATATGAATATTATTAATTAAGGCCATTATTCCAAAAATAGCTCAAATTAGATTATACATTATAATTAATATGTTTAGTTTTCCTCTCCATATTTTAGAGTTTTAAATTACTTTTCATTTATCTTCACTACCATAAGTGGATTAAAGATACACTATAGTAAGTGTAAATAATTAACTACTGTACTAGAAAATGATAGCTTACTGACTATCGTTGTAAATTATTATTTCAGTGTTTTTTAATCTGAATAAATTGTTTGCTGACGATAAAAAGTTAAATCCTATTTTCGTTAACCAGAACCTAGTATATAAGGGCAGTTAGCAGCGCTATTGATTTATATCGGTCTACTTTTAATTTATCATGTATATTTATACACCGTACCAGCTTGGGAGCTTGCCAGATCGCTTCCAAAGTTTGTTACGACGGATAAAAAAAGTAGTGGTCTAAATCCTCTCTCTTGATAAATATGAATACAAATTGGGAACCGTTTAGACTACCAGCAGTGGATATTTATTTTTACCAGGACAGTTGATGTTCAAACGTTCGATGTTCAGGCTACCAGCAGAGAATATTTATTTTTACCAGGACAGTTGATGTTCAAACGTTCAATGTTCAGGCTACCAGCAGAGAAAATTTATTTTTTACCAGGAAGGTGATGTTCGAATGCTCGATGTTCAGGCTACCAGCAGAGAAAATTTATTTTTACCCAGAACAGGTGATATTCGATTGCTCGATGTTTATGCTACCAGAAGTAAATATTTATTTTTTACTATAAAAGGTGATGTTCGATGTTTAGCGGTAAAAATGAATATTTTAATTTCTTTTTAGTTATCTTTTTAGTTTAGTTCAACTTAATTTTCCCTTCTGAGTTTTTTCAATGTCTCACTACCCATCCGTGCTAACCACATATTTAGGGTAGGGTTGAGATAAGTATAATTTAGAGGAAGTGTACTTTAATTCGCATAAAGAAAGAGTGAGAAACAAAAGAGTAAAAACAACCCTTAGTACACACCTAGCCAAGATTCAAAACCCCGTCCTCGCCGTGACCGACTAGCCAGACTAGAAGAGTTTGACGTTTATTCCGCGTCCCCTGAAACGGTGTCATATAATCAATCAATCAATCAATCAATCAATCATCTTGTTAGTGTGCATATACAGTTCTACTTTCGCATAGAGAAAAAGTAATCGTAAAAAAATTTCGTCTTTTAAGAGCATGAATGAGCAGGTCGTTTTATACTACCCCACATATTAAAAATTGGGTTTTACCATTTTATATACCCCAGATATTAAAAAGTGGGTTCTATCATTTTATAAGTCCCTTTATGTTTCTGGGTCTAAGCCCAAAACAATTTTATGGATTTCGTACAAATTATATGTTTAGATAAGGTATTGTTGTACCTCGAGGCAAAATTATGATTTTAATTCTAGCTTCAAAAATTGGTTTGCAAACGTTTGGCGGATTTTTTTAAATATAAAAAAAATTGAAAATATCTCTAGCAATTTTGTTTAAAATAAATATCCAAGCAGTGTTTTAAATGATAAAATAATAATCATTCTTCACGTAAATATTCCTTGGAAGCGTGGATTTAGTTTTTTAGTTTACACCGACACGACAAGCTTAAATAATTTTATTAATTGATTTTATAATGAATGGACGTTTGAAACATCTTTTAGTAAACTTTTTTTCTAACCGACTCGGTAGCGTAGTTAGCTAACGCGCTAGTTTCGTGTTGAGTTAAACTACCGAGGACGGGGAGATTGAGGTTCTAATCTCGCTTGGGTGAACTGGGATGGTTTTTTCCTAAATGGTTTTCCACTCTCCCTCCACGCAAATGGGGGTTCACTTCATCTATATTCAGCCTTCCCAATTCCTAGCCCATTAGTGTAATTAGTACCTAAGAGTATATCCCGAACGGGCAGTAAGACGCGGTGCCAAGTATTAGGTAAACTTTTTGTTTTAAATCAACCTTGATAGTATTTGATTAGGTATGTATTGACAATATATACCAAACGTGACAGTTGCATATCGCAGGATTTGGCTAATGAGTAGGCCTACGTGAAAATAGACCTAGTAACTTTTCTATCGGTCAGATGAATAGACAATTGGGGGCTTCCTAAGCCTATGCAATTACATTAGTATAGTTTTTAAACGTAAATCTAGACTAATCGTCAAAACAAAACTATATGAAGAAAATAGATTTAAATTCCTATCCAACAATTTTGATTAGGCCCTACATCTTTAAACGCTGTTTTTTTTTTGTGAAAGCGGCATGTATTTACAACAGATATGACTGTTTTATAAATGGTTTCTAAAATTAGGTTAACTAAATAATAAAGGAATAAGTTTTTCATAGTTACTAAGCAAATGTCCAATGGCTATTTATGTAACAAATTTTAAAACATTAAGCGTTTTATAATTAACTACTAATGGTGATTCATTAGTGTGTGTGTGTTAGTCAGTCAAGGCAATGCTTGCTTTCTCTCTATTTCTCCGCCCCTCTTTCTCTAAAGTCCCCCTATCTCCCCTCCCCACCTTATCACTATATATATATATATATATAGCTATACCCCAATCTACTTACAAATGGAGATATACACAGCATGAAGAGTTACTAAATCTAATGTCACGTATTAGTACGTCAGGTCACATGATGTGCAGCTGTCACGTTTGATAGATATTAAAAACTATAAAATAACACTAATAATAAAGTAAAATGTTATCATTGTTGACCATAAAAAATATATGTTTGTATTTTCTAAAAGGTGCTTTAATGGTCCGTTCGTAAGAAAATCAAGGTATAGGGTATAGCTAGTAAATGCCAGACTCTCTAAGTCTCGCCTCTCTCTCTCTCTCTCTCTCTCTCTATATATATATATATATATATATATAAAACATTGGTAAGGTTGAATATAGATGAAGTGAACCCCCATTTGCGTGGAGGGAGAGTGGAAAATATTTCCGGGCAAAGCTGACGAAGATATTTACTATTCGACTATGTTTTCGTCCTGTTATCCCGTTAGTAAGTGTCGTGGCGCCAGGGCTGGGCGTACTGCCTTAGGCTGAACTAATTTGTAGGTCATGCGAATATAATATAACCTTTGTGTTTAGAATGTGGACGTTTAATACACAAAAACTATATATATAGTTTAATACACAAAAACTATATATATATATATATATATATGTAAATGGTATATATATATATATATATATATAGTTTTTGTGTATTAAACGTCCACACTCTGAACACAAAGGTTATATTATATTCGCATGACCTACAAACTAGTTCAGCCTAAGGCAGTACCCAGCCCTGGCGCCACTACATTTACTAACGGGATAACAGGACGAAAACATAGTCAAATAGTAAATATCTTCGTCAGCCTTGCTCGGAAATGAACCAGGGAACCCTCTAACCAGGCTACTCACGAGTATGATACAACACCTAAGATCAAACCCGCCCTTACTTCTTCTGGCAACGGGAACCTTGAAAGTGATCAAACTGCTATTAAAACTATTTTCATAGCCTGGCTATTTTGTCCCAGTGGAAAGTTGTAGTACAGCTATGTCCACAAAATGGGAGAGCACCTTGTCACACGCCTTGTATATGTATCCATAAAAAAAACCATGAAATCACACTCAAAAACAACTTATTGTTTATGAGCTTTTGATGGTTGCATAGGTTTTGCGACTTATTCTAATCTAATTATAACAGTGTGTGAGGGTGTGTAGCGAAAAAAAATGTAGAAAGCAATGGGTACTATCTTAGATCAATTCCCAAAGCCATATGGGGGTCAACTTTCCCCAATATATTTTTAAAAAGTTGGATGGCTTTATAAGCTTTTTAAAGTGGTTTCACGTTTTCAAAAATAAATGTATGGCCCTGGCCTGGATCAAGGACGGCAAATCTATGGCACTATTTGGGTGGCCCGATGACACGAAATAAATAAACATGAAATTAAAACTTTTCTAAGCGAGTTATAATTTTTTGAAGTCAATAAATATTTCGACTGCCCATGTCTTTCAATGTCATGTCACAATGAACTGTATTAAGTCAACGGTTAGGAATGGTCTTAGCTCGTACTTAAATGAACCTATTTGCTGTTGAAGACAAGCTATAAAACGAACATTAATATGTTGGCTGGAAAAAATACAGCATGTTTCAAAATAATATGGAAAAAATTATGTAAGTTTTGGATTTTAATTAATACATATCAATTTATTGTCCTTTTTTCACTTAAGGTGCTACTTTCAATGTTTTTACGTTAAAGTTATTCAAATTAATATTGTCTACAAGATACTCACTTTGAAAGCTTAATAAATTTTCCTTTTTTTTAAAATGTAGGCCAAGGTGTTATAAACATTTACAATATTATTTGAGATATTCAATACATTTCATAGTATTCAACAAGTTTCCCTTTTTAAATTTTGATTAAAAATAAAGTACGGTAAATACGAGGTGGCACACTAGACTATTTCAAAATTCAGCTAGTCCTTTAATGGCACAATGGTCGGAAAATTTACCATTCATGACCTAGATGCTATATGGAGCGGTATGTCCCTGGGGAGTTTTTAGAAGTTGGATGCCCGTAGATACTATTATGGAGCAAGTCTTCCCTGAAGATTTTTTTGGAAATTGTATGCCCCTAGTTACTATTCGGGGAGTCTTCACAAGCAAATGTTTCGAAAATAATTTGTCTTTAAAAAACTATTTGGAGTTTGTTTTTAATGGTTTTTGGGAGTTGAGTGCATCCTTCATTCACGCATAGCAAATATGTCCTGCATTTGCGTGTTAGTGCCTGTCCGGGCTATCCGCAACTAAGCCCTGTTCATGGTAGGAAACAATACCTTTCAGACGTTCCTCCCTACCATAAACAGGATATACACTACCTCAAGGACATAAAAGTGGAAACATTTTGAAATATTTGTATTTTATAGAGGTCAAATTAATATAAAACCAAAATAAAGTTTGTCTGAAAGTCTTGAGTGCTGAGTCAGTTGACAACCGATTGGCTGTTGGTCAAAATATCAAACTTTCGAAAGGGTCATAATCTCTTCCCTCCTCCCTACCCCCCCTTCATATTCAAGAATATTATAGGGGATGAAATTAATCCAAGGAAGGGCAGATTTTTTTCAAGGAGGGGCAAACTTTTTTTCAGGGTGAGGGCTATTGCCATAAACAATTGCATTCTAGGACAGGCACTAGATAATTAAGGGGGTCGCCTAGTGGAGCTATGAGACCCATTAAAAACTCCCAGCTATTTAAGAAATTGTTGGTTATTTCTAAATACAGTCCACGCCAAAATGGAGGTTTAGGATTAAAAGACATAGGGCCAGTTTCATATTCATATTTAGTACGCCTCAAGTGCGGCGCTATACTAAATACAAGACGTCACCTACCTGAAATTGAATGGAATGGGCCAGTTTCATATGCGAAACTGGCCCATTCCATTTTGTTCTAGGTAGGTGTCGTCCTGTATTTAGTATCGACTCGCACTTTAGGCGTACTAAGTTTGACTATGAAACTGGCCCTTAGCCTATATTTTGGTTTAGTGATTATTTTTTAAAATAAAATCTTCAAGGTGAAAATAGATTATTTTCAACATTGTTTCACGCAAAATGCCGCAGCTGTGAGTTTAAAGTTAATTGTTAGAAACTGAGATCTCACTTTCTCATACAAATAAGTTATTTTTAACAGGCTCACAACAGAACATTTCAAGATGATTTAAGATTGTTTAGTGGTTTTGAATCTTCAGAAATGTAATTTCCATAAGAAACATCGCAATGTGAGGTTCTTTAAGTAGGCGGCGCCATTAATATAATTCCTCACCCGCTTCGGCGGCCGCATGGTCTAAGGGGTTACTCTTGCAGTAGAATTGACTGCCGATGACGCGGAGATCGAGGTTCGAATCTCGGTCGGATTAGTGAGGTTTTAATTCCAAATTGATTTTACACTCTCTCTACACGCAAATGCGAGTACACTTCCTCTCAATATAATCTTTCTAATCCCTAAAACCACTAGCGTAATTAGTACATAAATGTATAACCCAAACGGGCAGTAAGACGCGGTGCTATAAAAAAAACTTTATTTGGACCACGCCTTACTACCCATCCGGCCTATCCGCATTTAACTTCACTAATTGAATTAAGGATGATGAGGGTAGAGCTTAGAATAAATGTACTCGTGTTTACGTGGAGGTAGAGTGGAAAACCATCATGAAAACAAAGTTGGGATGCAAACATTTCTGTCATCAGTCAACCAGAGAAGAGACTGACGCCTTAATCCATGTGCTCACTGATTCAGATTATTTTATCTCAAATTAAGTTACAACACGGATTAGTTGAATTAATTCATTTCTTATGCAGTCTAACTAAATATGCGCAGCCATGAAAACCCTCAATAGGCATCTCATTTGTGTACAGATAATACAGATGTTTGTGCGGCACAAAGACTTTGCGCGCCGGGAGGGGAAGGGGAGGAAGATCGTTCCAGAAGTCTATTATATTCTATAGGATATTACAACTAAACAGGACCGTATTAATTCATGAGCATGAACCGACTGCACACTCGTGTCTTATGTTGGTAAATTCGCAGTTATTCCAAGAGCTATAACCAAGCACGAATTTAGAAATAGTAAAAGGGGGGAACATCTATATTGAATGGAGAAACATTTGCGTGCGCTGGTAGGCATATTTTCCCTTCAATTGCCTTGCCCAATGAACAGTGCCCAACCCTACTCGCCCACATTCTAGCAATAAGATGCAAAATAAAAAAATCTCATTGGTCTCACAACCCCATTGGTCGCCGCCACAGCCCTCACCCTCCACTTCCGTTAGTCTAAAACAAAATCAACAATTCTACCTGGGGGGCACGTGCCCCCTTAAATTTACGCTTGGCTATAACAAAACAAGTGACAATCCTACCAAGTCCTTTTTTCTTCTCCACCAACTTATTAATTTTGAAACCTACTCCAATGTTCTTACAACTAAATAAGTATTATTCTAGTATAGTATAAGTAAAATTATCTAAGAGCTGGTACATACACAAGATAATGGTTTGTTCTAGAGCGCTTGGATGTCAACGCTCAGGTCGTTAGCGGTTTAAATTAGTGGTAAATACGACCACCAACACCAACATGGTCCTTTTAACTTTACCGTATTGTATATGGAAGGACACAAAGAAAATCTCATAATAATATTTACTTAGACTCTGAAAAGTTTCGAACCCCGAGGGCCTTAGATCAGTTAAGTGGACAGACAATATAAACTTTATAATCAAAGGTGTGACCAGCCATTGCGATGTATTTTTTAAAAAGACGCCAAGGACAAAAATGTACCAACTAACATAGAATCTATGGCATGATGTAGTTAGCAGTCCACCTATCCCATATTATTAATTATTCATGTATAAAAAAAATCATTAAAAGTAAAATATTTCAGTTTAAATAAGATGTTTAATTGCTTTCACTTAACAATTTTTTCAAATACGTTTGTTTATCACAGAAGGAGATAACATAGGCGAAAGTTGAAGGGATTTAAAAAAAAGAGCTATCTTACCCCCGACCCCCTCCTCATCCCCCCCACCCTCCCTCATTCCAAATAAAAAAAAGGTTGACCGCTGAAACTATCACTTCAAATGCTTAAACTCAAACTCCATGTGCGGGAAGAAACTAATTTTTTCTAAAAGTTATTTCTGGTTATCAGGGGAAGAGCCTATAAGAAAAGAGAAAAAAAAAGGATGAAGTCATTTTTCACTCTTATATCCCCTTTCCCCTCCCAACCCTACCCACATAAACCGAGAAGCGTGATAGGGGAGAATGTGACGTCACAGCCCCTCCACTCCAGAGCCTCTACTATCAACAACCATATGTTTACAAACAAAGGCATAATATGTCGTGAAACTGAAGCTATCTTCACTCGACTTATCTACCTTTTTTTTTTAAACAGGAATAATATTTATCGAGAATATTTGTGAAGATGGGCTCAATTTTACCTGAAAATACAATTCAAATCATTCAACAGTTAAGTTCGTTCCATTAGAATGCTTACGCCTTCGTGATCATATCAAAGACGGCCGTATTCCGTTAAGGTCAACCGAGCATCAACACTTTATTGCACTATTTTAACAAAATATAAATATTGATTCAATTATTTCAAATCATTACATTTCACGTAAGGGGTCAAACTTGCTATTTTATGCTCTTTGCGTAATATTAGTAAGGTAAAGAAAGTAATTAATGTATGGAGCTGAAATTTAGTGTAACTAAACATTCATGAGGTGTTTTCAACTAAATATTTGTAATTATTGATATTATTTTTTTAAATTTAGCACCGCGTCTTACTACCCGTTCGGGTTATACACTTAAGTACTAATTACACTAATGGATTAGGAATT
>CABFWB010000818.1:77167-91593 GCA_902151455.1 Timema bartmani
CCCCCCCCCCCTTTCATTGTTTTTGGCATAAGAAAGAAAATATTTCTCCAGTACAAACATAAAGCTTATTTATTCTTCACATGGTGACCACAAAATTTCTTGAATATTTGTCAAGATGTTCTAGAATTTAACGACAACTTTTCCTCTTCAATTTAAAAAAGTTAGTTAGTTAATGCCACCATGCCCATGACAGATATTCAGGAACTGTTAATATCAACATGTGAAGAAAGTTAAATTATTATTATTTAGCACCGCGTCTTACTACCCGTTCGGGTTATACGCTAAGAAAGTTAAACTCTTTATGTTTTTACTGGAGCAATATTTTATTTATTTTGGCCAAAAAAAGTGTTGCCATTAAAATTGCAATAACACCAGCCTTTTCTCGCGTCCTCTTCCATCTCACCTTAATGTAAACAAAGATAAAAAGGTTCTTTCTATGTCAATACGACTATACAAGACTGTCGCGCGAGAGCACCAGTTTTTTCGGACAGATACAGTACTCGGGCAACCACGCCCGTATTTTGTTGGTTACGGCTAATACTGAGGCAATATAAGACCTGTTATTCAAATGTTTTCAGTTGGGATGCTATGGGCGCGACAAAATGGAATAAACTAAGGACTTTATTGGAACTTTTTACAGGTATATCAAATAAAAAAATAGTAGATGATTCACATTTAAAAGAAGTGTTCAAACTTACCTTAAAACTGTCAAAATTGACACAGTTAAATTACAGCCCAAAGGAAGGGCCTTATCTGACAGCTAGAAATGTTACTAGATCACCTCTCAAGTGTTCATAAGTCAAGTTATGCTATCGGCCGCTGACACTTTTGATAGATATTAATTATCAATACCTATTAAATAACACTAACAATAGAGTAGAACTCGATTCGGTGGCCGCATGGTCTAAGGCGCTACTATCGTAAGACTTGACTGCCGATGACGGGGAGATCGAGGTTCAAATATCTGTCGGGGTTATTGAGTTTTTTCCAGAATGGTTTTATACTCTCCCTTCGCGCAAATGCGGGTACACTTCCCATAAATATAACCTTCTTATACCATAAAACCATTAGAGTAATAAAGTACAAAATCGTATATCCCAAACGGGTAATAAGAAGCGGTTCTTAAAATAATAATAAAGTAATATCATTCCTGGCCGCAAAAAAAAAATGTGTTTGTAATTTTTTAAAGGTCTTTCTATGAAAATTGGACTGTACATAGGAGTGGGAATGTATATAAATGGTGGGCCGATTATACCGCTTAGTTTATTTATCTTTCTGTGCTTATTTCCAATTCATTTGAACAATTTTTTTTTCCATAAGTTTTACTATCCGGGCTGAAACTATTCACAATGGTTGAATAGGGTTAAAATAGATGGAATTCAAAGAAAGAAAAAAACCTCAACACACCCAATAGGGATTCAAATCTCGACCTGCCTGTCACTAGCAAACTAGGCTAGACGACGAGCTTGACATTTAGTCCACGTGTCCACCGATACAAATAATTATTTCTGAATACAAATAATTATTTCTGAAATGTAATCAAAAATAAATATACATTGACTTTCATATCAACAGTTTTTGAATAGAATGCAACTAAGACATTTTATCTTCCACAGCTCCTTGCCTTGATTGATTACACAATTATCAGACATTTCCGTGATTTTCCTGGCAGTTTTAAATTCTATAGATTTCCTAAGTATATATATATTTTTTTTTTTGACTGACCACCCTGTATAAACAACCTAAGATTAAGTATTTGTGTGTTAAACGTATTCTGATGAAAACAAATTAAAACATTTTTGAAAAACATTGTGAAAGTTAATAAGGAACGATTAATATAATAAATAGTAGAATTCAATTTTAATAATTAAATCTAATATGAAAAATCTATATGTTTGATGTGATATAATGACAATTTTATATAAGTACAGTATTTGGAAGAAATTTTAACAATAGATTAAAAAATATGTTTATATCAGAATTGTCATCACATGATATAAAAATAGTTTTTAATCTATTGTTAAAATTTCTTCCAAATACTGTACTTGTATAAATTGTCATTATATCACATCAAACATATAGATTTTTCACATTAGATTTAATTATTAAAATTGAATTCTACTATTTATCAAATTAAAAAAGATGTGAACTTTAAATAATAGCAACAACTTTTAGTGATAAGCGTCATTAGCAACACTCTTTTATTGTGTAACTTTAAAATATATATTGAATAATAACGTTTAAAAAAAAGCTTCAAACTTTAAAAAACTTTTCATGGCCAAGAATTTACTTCAATCATGAATAGTGGTAGAACAATAATATTAGAACTACAGTACCTAATATAAGTTAAATACCCTGTATGCTATATTTTTTAGCACAGCATCTTACTACCCGTTTAGTTTATACGTCTATGTACTAATTATACTAATGGGTAAGGGATTACGAAGGCTTACTTTTATAGGT
Organism: Timema bartmani; assembly: GCA_902151455.1. Classification (NCBI taxonomy): domain Eukaryota; kingdom Metazoa; phylum Arthropoda; class Insecta; order Phasmatodea; family Timematidae; genus Timema; species Timema bartmani. The sequence goes on from CABFWB010000818.1 coordinate 79,631, forward strand.
AATGCACCCATATTTGCGTGGAGGGAGAGTGGAAAACCATTTAGGAAAACCACCTTATATGCACCCGACCGGAATCGAACCTCAATCTCCCGTCTTCGGAAATCTATTACAACTCGAGGTTAGCGCGTTAGACCACGGCGTCCACCGAAGCGAGTAGTACAGTATTAGAAAAAAAAGTCAATTTATTGTCATAATTAGAAGTATTAAATCGCTAAAATGGCAATAGGCGTCTCTTGAATAACCTTACTAAAATGAGTGTTTGATTGTTTTTGTCCTGGAAGTTTTTAGCTTTAAAAATGTTTACAAGAACTCTCGACTATAATGGCCCAAATCAATTTCCTAGATGATTTCTCCACTACACAAGTGAATGTCAGATAAGTGTGATGTTCACTTCACACTATTTGAAGGCAGAGGGGGGAATGGAGGGGGGGGAGAGGGTCTTATTGAATGTTTTATTTTCGGCATGAAGAGTTCTAACCTCAATAAACAAACACATACTTATTGAGGAAATTAAATGTGTATCTAAAAATAAATGGAAACTCCATAGATAGAATCGTTTTAGGATTTTCAATTACTATTTTATTGTGGTGGTCAAAAGAGTTCTATTTCAAAATTCCCGGACTTTAATGGTTCTTAAAACACCCCCCCAACGCTTCCATAATGAATTGAACGAAATGTACCAAATTTAGTAATAATTATATCGATTTTCATTCAATAAAAAATAGAAACAATTCCTTTAGTGTACCTATAAGATTTTTTTTTTAAATTCTAGCACTTCGTCTTACTACCCATCCAAGTTATACGTATATGTATTAATTACACCAATGTGTTCGGAATAAGGAAGGTTAGATTTTAGCAAATGTGTAGCCACATTAGCGTGGAGGGAAAGTGGAAAACCTCCCATTCATCGGCAGTCCAATCTAATGCGTGAGTGACTGACGCTTCAAACGTTCGGCCACCGAATTGGGTCGATTAAAATGTTGAGAGTTTGTTTAACCTTCTACACCTTGGTGGATGCGTGGTGCGTCACTTCAGCAAATGATTGGACTTCCACTGATAGGGAGATCAGGGTTCAAATCCCGGTTGGGTGTAATTAGAGTAGTTTTTCCTAAAAAGTTTTCCACTCTCCCTCCACGAAACTACAGGTTCACTTCCTCTAAATTCAACCTTCCTCATTCTTAACACATTCTAATAATTAGTGCATATGCGTTTAATATGAACAGCTAGCGAGACTGGTGACAAAAAAAAATACTTTCTTTACTCCTCGTTTGTAGTGTCAGCTCAGAAAATAAAGCAAGTCCCGTTAAAATACAGGCGACATTGCCAACTGAACGCTGAATTCGTTTTAATAATAAAAGATAAAATAATCAGATTATATTCAAATTAATTTTGCTTACTCTTGAAATAAGGGGAAACAAAAAGTTTATATATGATGGGAAGGGGAGGGGGGATAAGACAGTGGCGAGTTGTTATATCATTGCAAATGTGGCAACGTCGCACAAACAGGTCCCATGTTGGTGCTCGTAGAATCCACCCTTCCTTCCTTTTTGTTTCCTTCCTTCTTCTCCCCCTTACCCTTCTAAAATCCAGTTACTATGTGCCATTCAAACCTACTTTTAAAACGTTCCATTATGTCTATAGTTCTGAAAAATAACTTTTTTAAATTACAGGTTGCAAAGCTTTAGCAGAGAGAATAAGTGTAGTCTTTTAAAAATGAATTAACATACTTTTATTTGAAATGTCAAAACAATTTAATACCAACCAGTCTTTACCTAGGTAAAGATTCAAACCGAAGGACTTTTGGAATATAAATGTATACAGTACTAAACAAGATGGCCGAAACCGCGCTTTATAGTAATACGAGTCTATTTTTATAAAATATTATGAAATATTTAAAGACCAAATTAAATTAAATGAATTAATAGCAAAATACCTAAAAAAAAGTGGGCATGAAACTTTGTCTAAAAATATAGGGTAAGCCAACCAACAATTAAAAAAAAAGTTTGGGGGATATGCTTAGTTGCATTTGGTATAATTATTTAATATAAATCAATGTTTAGGTTTGAAAATAATATGATTTGTACGGAGTCAAAGGCGGTCAGAACTAATCACATTCCATTAGTTTTTACATATTGTAGTTAAACGCACTCGGTATATGCAATAAAGCTTTGTTTCAATCTATTATAGCTGCAAGTAAAGACAAAAAAAAAAAGTCAAGACAATTGGCTTATTCAAATTTGAAATTCGGGCGAATATTAATAATATTATTCTTTTTGTCATGTCCCAAAGAAAGTCAGAACACTAAACAGTAATTTGAACATTTTGTCTTGTGATTTCTTTATTATTATCTGCTTAGTGCACAAAAAATAATAATTAAATCCTTGATTTTAAAACTATGAAACTCTATTATCTGTAGATTTAAAAAAAAAAGGATCATTTAAAATGCAGTGCAGCTCGTTTTATCAACGTTAAAATGAATCACGCACATTACGCTGGCTAAAGCTTCGGGCAATATTCTCGTCGGTATAGGAAGGAAGGGAAAAGGGAGGCGCCGATAACAAAACCTGCTGCACACACACACACACACACACACACACACTAACACAAACAAAAAGGATTCCTTTCTTCGAATGGAAAACATCGTGCTTATAAATAATGAAAATAGTTTGGTATAAAAGGCATGAAAATTTTTTACAACTTTACCAAAACGATGTTAATTATAATTGTATGATTTACTGATTAGGCCTACGTTAGACAAAAATGCAAATACGCACAACTAAATTGAGCAATTTGAATCAATTGAAATAATGTGGTAGTAGTTAAAACACCCTAATTTGAACTTTATTATTAATTATTTATTAAAAATATTGTATAATTAGTTACTAATTACAATATTAAAAATGTGTTTAATTAAAGTGATAATACAATAAAGTCGATTGTCTTTTCTCAAGGACGGCTTGTTTTGCTTCAGCGCGTATAACTACTACCTACTGAGTATTATGGGCTCCCGATTCAGTTATATATGGTAATAACCGACAAATCAATATCGCATATAGAACAAGTAATTTTTCGTGAGATAAAAAGTTATATTTTCACAGCAAAACATCAAATACCTGTCCTTAAGTATAAAAATAGTAATTATATAACATTTCAGTATCCAGCTATATAATCAATATTTCAAACAATTTCATAAACTCTCATGCGTAATTAAATAAGTGAAAATAGCAAAGTAATGCTAGAATAATTTAAAATTGGGTTCTAAAAATAAGTTAGTTTTTTTATCCAAGCTATAATAAGAAAATAGTCCCACAAAATTAAATTACATAATTTATTTTATCACTTACCTCTCCGTGATCGTCATTCCTTCCCTCAGGCGTATTTTCAGGTAGGAAATACAAACGTAAACTTGCTAACACTTGATCACTATTTTTGTCTATCCACAATAGTTGTAATTCTCCAATGCTCATTAGATCGGAATCACTCCATAATTTTATGAAGAAAAAATCACTTAACGATAAAATTTTTAACTTTCCATTTTTACGATATTTAAATCCTTTGTAGAACGTATATTGTCCATGATGACCACATGGTGCACCAATTAACTGAAATCGAAATAAAAATCTACTTAAAATTTAATTATCTACACCACTGTGCACACATTTTTTAAACGCACTATCCCTCCTTAAATTCATAACACAGGCTTTACAATGGTTAAGCAATTGTCAATAAATTTCTTAAATATTTCTTCTACAAATCATTCAATTTAACTAGAAATAACATTAATCTATTCATAAACTATTTAAATTTAATATATGCAAATTACATACCTGTAACTTATTGTTATCCATTTCAAAATCGAAAGAAATCACCGAGCTCTCACACAGCACGCCACTAGTACATCAGTCTACTTTGTATTTACTCTAATTATGTGACGTCACCGATACAGTGTTCCTACCCATGATGCTTTGTGGCACCAAAGAAAATAATGGCGGAAGATGAATACACATGGCTATTGAAGTGTTATGTGAAAGAATGTCATTAATGGATATTATATTGATATTGTATTAGGTAAATAATAGTTTAAATACTACTTACATGCATAGTCACACAAAAACAATTGGAAAAGTATATTAGTGCAATATTTATTAATATAGATCATCATTTGACGGTTAAAATTGATATAAATCCACGATTAAACTTTTGCAATGTTATATTTTTGGTTATGGTTATGATTTTATCTCTAATTAAGCCTTTATTCATGATTGTTTTAACTCTTAAAAGTTATTTGGTTTTAGTTTGCCTTTATTGAATTTTTATTCAATTTAAACTGTAGGATGCTGTAAAGAACAAGATTAAAATACTAACCCAGAGCTTCCCCACTTCAATTTACTAAGAGAGGCGAGTCATAGAAAATTATTGTGTTCTTCTAGAGTTTAGTACTCATAAAGAGGTAAGCCTACTTTAAAATATAAATTTGTTTGTCAAAAATGTTTGCATTGTGGTAACATTTTTTGAAAACAATATAACCTATCAAATTGTATAGCCCTGACTTACACAGTCAAAATATAAACTGAATTTGTTTATCTAATTATCAATATAACTAACTTATTATAATTTACTTTTGATAATTACCATGTTATATTCAAAATAAAATATGCTATAAAATGTTATTTAAAAAAGTAGGTTTAACATTAATCATTATAATCCAGAGAAACCTACATGACCTAAGTTCAAATTATATTATAATAATTTACATTAAAAATAATTTCAAATGGGTAGTAAGACGCGGTGGTAAAAACAAGACAATAAAAGGAGACACTTTTATTTATAATCGGCCTGTAGGGCCTATATAAGCATAATTTGGCATTATATTCTCACTTTACAGTCTGCATTAAATTTAGTCCTATGGTAATATTTTTTTAAAGAAAGAGTAGGACAAAAAAATGGATCAAACATGCCATATAACTTATAGCCTATTGTGTTACAAAAAGAAAGAGAGATTAGATAGAGGGGGAGAGAAAAATAAATAGGCTACTAGAACTTTGAAACATAAAATTATTTATTAAAACGCCCTTTTCATTCCTATTCACGCTGAGCTACATCAATTCAAATAATAGATAAAAGAATATTAGTAGGCCTATACATTTTGGTAGGAGATCTGTTCTTAACCCTCCGGTGAACGTGTGGATACCTACATATACTTGTGTGGACTACGAATCCGCTACTGTTTTACTGCAGTTTTCTCTTGTATTTTACACAGTTATTGGTACTTTTGAAACATTTAAGAACCTTTATTTTAAATGGTTAAGCTAATACACATATTTAAACATAAAAAACATTTTTCAATTTTAATTTCCTCAAATACTTTTTTTTAACTAACCTAATTTTTTTCAGTAGCCTAGCTTATAACCATCATACAATTATTACAAATAAACTTATTTATAACTCTACTTGCAAACTTACTTGCGATTACAAAACATTTTCATAACTAGAATACAATACAAAAATAATAATGAAATCAATGACTAAAAATAAAGTTGTAACTAAACTAAAACTGCAAAGATGATACACTAGCTAGATTCTTTGCTAAGGTAACGCGCCAACTACCTAGTCACTTTCAAAATCATTTTCATTTGTATTCATGATTTGCATTTTGTTGTCACATTCAGAGCACACATAAGAAACAGCATGTCCCAAACATACATATTTGTCGCAACCTTTGCACTTAAATTGGCTCACAAAAATAGCGCCTTTCTTGGACTCCTTCTTCATTTGGTCTGACTTCTGGCTGAACTTTCTAAATCCCCAAGATTTCCATTCAGCTTTATTGTAGTGGGCAAGTTTTGCTGCTGGGCTCTCAAACGCAAATGATCATTCAGAAGCTCCTAAGTAAGTATTTTCAAAATGGCCTTTCTTGTCACGTTGGATGTAGTACTACCCTTATAAATTATTTAGGAATTTATTCCTGCAATATTCATACATGAAAATAATACTGCCAAACTCAATCTTCGGGTTATTCTGGCCACATAATAAGCACACTTCGTTTCGTCCACCTTATCAACACCTGATTTCGTTTCATTATAAAACATGATAATTTAGAGTTTATGAACTTTAGAACCCTCAAGATCTTCAATTTAGTCTTCCTCGCTGTCATCGGAAGCACTAAATCTGTCTTTGTCAAGCCAGCATAGTAAATTTTTGTCGCTAGGTCCAGACATTTTCCTGTAACTAAAAGTGTTTAAGTGTGAAAGCACCAACAAAACCAAACACACACAAAATACGCACTCTCACTCACACACATGTACATACATCACATACAAAATCGATTCATGGGAAATTTATGGAACTTATTCAAAGCTTTTACTATTTGAGGCGGTATATTTTCAAAAAACCACTGATAATTAAGTGAAAATTGAATTAAAATCTGTCCAGAATTATGAAAATATAGTAGGTACTCTTAAAAATCAATGTCAAAAATAATAAATAACGCAATAAAAATAATAAAACTTATCTGAAGTTTAAATTAATGTGTGCGGATTCACAGTCCCAATAATAAAATATCAAATGCTTGTGAACGAAGTAACAACAGTCCATACACTGCTAATATCAGACTAACACATGTCAATCTTTGATCATGTGGAAAGGCAGCAGAGGAAGCTACCAGGCAACACAGCTTTCAAATCAATTTTATTAGTGGAAGGCAACAGAGCTATGATATTGCGGATTCACACTCCGCTACACATGTAGTGGAGGGTTAAAGGTCATTTTGAAAATGCTACACCCATCACTTGTTCCATTTTCTCCCTTTTTTTAAATTAACATATTTATATTTGCCATACATTTTTTAAAACATGGAGGATTAAATAAAAATAAATAATAAAAAGCTCACTCACCTAAGTGATCTTTTGGCTATAGGCTATAGTTTAACATGGCCTTGAAAGCTGGAACTTGTGATTTCTCAAATTTGTGCATCCATGTAAAGCATAGTAATATAATAATAAGATTAGACCTACATGTACTTTTTTGAAAAATAAAAATCGTTTCATTATAATCACTTTGTTCTAAAAGATGTTCCACAACTTAGACTAAAATTCAAAGTAAATCTATATTCTTTACAAAATCGCACAAATCGTCTTTGTTTGCACATTTCAACTAAATAAAACAAAAGAACCCAGTAAAAAAAAGGGGGGGAGAGATATTATTTATTTATTAGTATTTTATGTATGTATGTATGTATGTATGTATGTATGTATTTATTAGTATTTTATAACATACAAAAATACATAGATAATCATAATAATGTCAACTAGGTTATAAATATAATTATAGCCTATGATGACATAATGGAAATAATAATACATCATAGTTTATACCTTTCATGTGGCAATAAATGAAATCTATAATCATTATAGATAAAATACACTAGGGCTTATTTAAAGTTTTTTACTCTACTCTTACTTTATTAATCATACTATACAGGGTCATACTCAAATTTATGAATATTTAGGCCCTTAATATCTGAAGTGGTAAACTTTACAAAAAAATTAAACTTGGGGGAAATAAAAAATATTTTATGATAGCTACTTGTGGTATAAATTTGAAGTTTTAAGACTTGTCAGGCTTTATTGTTGTGGAGTAATTAATAAGCCCAAAAAGTTTTCTTATATGTTTTTCGAACATTTTTTAACTTTCTTTTATAAACTTTCTTTCATTTCTCATTACTAAGCCTCAAAACCATACTTTACATCATAATTACAATTTATTGTGATACAAATTCCTAAATAACCCTTGTTTGTTGTGTGTTTGTATATGCTCACACGCACACCCACTAAACTGACATTGACAGATGTCTAAAGCTACACACCAAGGATCCTGATTAGGAAGATGGGCCTACTATACAACATGTTACAGTGTATAATGACAGGTTTGAACTGGTAGGAATGAGTAAACTTGCATCAGCTGGATGCTGGGTGGCAGTTCTTTGCATCTGCTCATGAGAAGAAGGCCCTCAAACATAAAAGTTTGTGGGCCTCCCTTTGACCCTTTAAAGTAAAATAAATAAATATTATAACAAACAAAATAAATATTTGTCAGTGGAATTTTGGACTGATAACTTGCACCTGCACATGTGACACATCATTCAGAGGCATTTACAGTTGGATAACTACTAAGAAATCCTACCAACATTATTGTGATGAAAACTTTGTGTCCAGCTGTGGGCTGCCTTATCTCCCTATACAGATAAGGTCAACGCCACAAGTAGTCAAGTAGTAGCTCTGTAGCAAATATTGTTTATGAAAACATGAGAGCAATGTTTATGAAATCCAACACTGCTTGTCATTGCCACTGTCAGGCTGTGGCTTCCATAACCAATAGTGTGCAGTTATCACTACACCAATATTCAGGGTTATTCTAAGAAAATGTGAGCACCAGGGCAAAAAATCTGAACTCCCCTTTGTACAGCATTTTTTCAGTTTTAGCATTAAGCCCTTATAATATATGTACTTGGTCCTTAGTGTTACTTAATAATTTCTCATGTTTTATGGTATATTGATCAACCCATTAAATGACTGTGCTTTATTAAATGCAAACAATCCAATTAAGTTAACAAAAGTAAATTCCTCTTTGCCCCATAGCACTGTTAGTTTTCTGTGGACCGACAGAGGTAGCACAATGGTGGCGTATTCTACTGTACTGCAGCACATTACTCGAATAACGTAAATCTTAAATTACATAAAGCTAGGGTTTTCAGGAATCTGGAATGGAATCCTATCACGAAGTGAATAGACTATTTGATGCAAAATTTATTTAGTAAATTTTGGGGGAAATGTGGCCCCCGAGAATATGAGGCCTGGGGCAATTTCGCCACCGCCTCCCCCAGACGCGGCCCTGCCAATATCTCGGTCCCTGCTACTTTTGATATTGGATCACAGGTACAAAATCATCATTAGCCCTATGACCAGATGAGCATCTATGAGGAGAATTGTATTGAGCTATTTGTGTGTTTTATTTATGTTTAGTGAAATTGTTATATTATGATAAACATTATATCAAAGTGTAGTACCAGTATGGATAAAAAAAATTCTATAGAAGAAGAACATTGTAGTGTTCAAGAGAAATGGGAACTATATTATGTTTGTATCAAAGTGAAGAGTAAGTTGTTGGAATTCCAAGTTTTTACAACTATTTATATGCATATCAGTTTCCCAGGGTGCTATCTTTTGTTATACAGTGGTGGGAACACATCTTTGTGTGAGCATCTGTTTTCTTTAATAAAAAAATAAAAAAAATATCTTGAAGGGTCAAGATTAAATGATCAGTATCATCTATCTTCGATTTTGAAAATTATGTCAGTTCCAGCCGACATACAAAAGTTTGATTATTTGCTATCTGGAAAACAATATCATGGTTAAAAATAATATGGTGTGTAACAACTAAGAAATTATTATATTGTTTTTGTTTCTATTTTTGATATTTAATTTTTTTTAATTTAATAATATATTATGCAACATATAGTTTTAATTAAATGTTTGTTTTGGAATAAGCTTACTTATAAGTAGATTTACGTTTGTAAACATAATATTATCAAGTATTAGACAGCACTGTGTATTTAAAATAATCCTAGAAAAAAGTCTTATTTTACTTATTTCTAAATGCAGTCCTCAACATAATACAAATTTTCTTTTGTGGCCCTTTAGCACAAAATGAATTTGACATGCCTGGTGTAGGGGGTGGTAAAAAAAAAGAGAAGCAAGGAAGTGTTGAAACTTAAATTTTTTTAATTTGAACCTAAATCTCAAACCAAATACCTCTCAACAAACCTACACCACACATCTGCGTCTTTTGAATATGAAGTGCTCCAAGGAGACCGACATTCTGGTTTCAAATGTTCTGACTTTTAATTGTGGTTATTATCTACATAACCTGTATATATAATGAACAATGGTGGTAACAGCTTCAGTGGCCACATAATCTAAGATGTCACACTCACAATAGAGCAAACTGTCGATGACGGGGAGATTAAGACTCAATCCCGATAGGGTGTACTGAGGGTGTTCTTTCTTAAATGGTTTCCCTCATCTCTCTCCACACAAATGTGGGTACACTTCCTCTGAGTTCAACCTTCCTCATCCCCAACTCATTAGTGTAATTAGTACATAGGTATATAACATGAACGGGAAGTAAGACGCAGTGCTACAAAAAAACAGTGGGGGCAGGCTGTAATTTAAAATATAAGTAGTGAAAATGTAGACATGTATGTGAAGTCCAGGTTCAAGGACATATTTACAGAAGTCAACTAATGCCCCTTGCAGTGCAGTTTTTCACCGTGGTAGTCCGTGGCACGGCGCCTTACAGGTTATGGCAGGTTGTTATGGTACCTACAGTATGGCGTGAGCGCATTGTGATTGGATACATAACCCTTGTAATATGTTAAAATGTATTTAATAAACTCGGTACGTACCAAATTCATTTCTTTCTTTATCGCTTCAAAATTCTCATTCATTATGGAACACACTTCTTTCCAGGCAGTTGTCAGGTTCTGAGATATATAATCTTCAAGACTTTTGTCCCATAACACGCGCCATCTTTGAACAAGTGATACGAGAACTTCAATGTCAATATCACATTTTTAAATGTTTAGTACAATTCACACTGTACTTGCAGTTTAGGCGTTTGACACAGGACTGAAAAGTGATGAGGCCAGATGAATGCACGAGAAAATCCGGCGTTGTCTGGAGACCTTAATAGACTTGCACGCACTAATGCAACCAGATACAGCTGCGACATTTTACTATTCCAGTGGGGTGCTGTGACTGCAACTGCAGCCATGCATGGGAAATAATCGCGACCACACAGGAAACAACGGTGACCATGATGTGTGTACATCCACATTCTACCTAATGGTCGGCTGGAAGCACAGTACCATGCCGTGGACAACCATGGCAAACAAACCTCTGTGGTTAGGGGACTTAAGGAATCATGGGATCCATTATCAAGGGCCATGAGGAAAACTCACACCTCTGGAGCTTACCACAGCTACAAGAAGGAGCCACCAGATCACAACAAACTGCAGTTAAATGAAATACATGTACAATGACTACTCTCATTGAAATGTGTCAGTTTTAACTTATTAATTAATTACTCCACAGCAATAAAACTCAAAAAGTCTTAAACTCAAAATTTTTACCACAAGTAACTATCATAAAAAAACTTCCATACAAGTTTGATTGCTTTTCTTTTGGTCACCCCCTCCCCCTAAGATATTAAGCCCTGAATATTCATAAATTTGAGTGATCGGCCATGTTTAGAACTTCAAACATCACAAGTCTTGCAACTACAATGATTGAAATTAATTCAAACTTCACTTAAAACTGTATTTGTTGGTAATAAATTTTAATGATTAAAAGCTTTTAAAACTTAAGTCATCATCATCATCAACTGTCTCCAGCCTGTGACTGGGCCAGTAGGAAGATCCTTCCACCATTATTCCTCCTTTAATTTCTTCCATTCTTCTCTCACTTGAACACTTTCTGTTATCTGCTCCTCCCACCTCTTTCTTGTAATCTTCTCTTTTCCATCCTTAACATGCTCTCGACAAACTTCATTCCCATGGCCGTTACTTTCGTAGTCTCTCTTACATTCAATATCCACGTTTCTGCTACATATATGATAGTGGGTACAAAGTACACTATGTACAACACTTCCTTACACTTCAAGGACATTTCTCTTCTCCATAGCAAGTTTCTTACACACCTATAGAACTCTCCCTGCTGTCCTCTTCTCATTAAATCCTCTTTAATTCCACCTTTCTCCTCAATCACGCTTCCAAGATATTTTACGCTCTGTACTTTTCTCAACTCTACTCCATCCAACCCTATAGCTTTATTAGGCCTTATCCTCTTCCTTGTCATTCCCATCACTTCACACTTTGCCATGCTGAATTCCATTCCACACTCTTTCAC